>WAAG01040813.1:147726-223862 GCA_013390105.1 Tichodroma muraria
TCATTGCTACTTCCTAATAGAAACCATGGGCATTGATTTTCCATGGATTTATGTGTGGTGGTTTACAAGACTAATTTTTAAAAGTGGTTTCTGTTGGCAGATGTAAGCAGTCTCTCCTGCTGCACTGGCTGAACACATGCCATTAAGCAAATGGTTGTCATTAGCAGGTAGTTTTTTAAGCTTCATTTTGTTTAAGCATTTTTCTTTTTAATCCAAATATCTGTAGAATTGCAAAATGGGGGAAAAAAATCCATATCTAGCTCAGATTGCTGAGAAATCTTTGGGAAAATTGGTTTATAAAGCATCTTAAAAAGATGGACACAGCTGTACAGTGTTGACTGTGTAATTCTAAATATAATTCTAAATCCTATTAATTCTAAATACAATTTCATGAGAGGGAAGCTCCGTCAGAAATATAAATGCATGGGATAAATGGGTTTCTTAAATACATAAGCATTCCGTATGGAACTTACCTGCCCTGAATTTTTAATTCAGTGATAGATCTCTCTTCAGCAGTTTCTTTTTAGAGCAACACCTTAGCTGAGGGAATGTGAAAATTGTAATCTCAAAGTTCTATATCTGGAGGTTTCTAACTCAGCATTGAACCAT
The DNA here is from genome assembly GCA_013390105.1 of Tichodroma muraria. NCBI lineage: Eukaryota > Metazoa > Chordata > Aves > Passeriformes > Sittidae > Tichodroma > Tichodroma muraria. The sequence continues at coordinate 148,336 of WAAG01040813.1, forward strand.
TTATTCTGAGGGGAGAGCTGCTGTGTGAGGTCTCTGGTGTCCTGGATGGGAAGTTGGACTATTCCCATACCTATAATATGGCTTGTGGGATTTGCATTCAAATTCTTGAGTTGGCAAAAGCCTCTCTGCATTTTAAGAGCCTCTGATTTACCTGATGCCTTTGTAGGAGTTATTTTAGAGATCTTATTTATTAGAGACAATTATTTATTAGAGATCTGTTACTGTTACCTTTGCCTCTGGTTTACCTGATACCTTTGTAGGAGTTATTTTAGTAACAATTATTTGTTAGAGATCTGTTACTGTTACCTTTGCTTTGAGGACAAGGAAGTCCTGTTGGTTCTATGGGAATTGCAGTTGTAGATTTCAGCTCTTGGAAGTGCTGAAAGGGATTTTTGATTTTTGGGCTCTGTCTCCCTGGGTGTACTTAGCCTCTGTGTCCTGAGGATGATGTGCTAGGGGTGGGATGGGAGATACTTCTGAAATAAACTGGGATTTATTGAGGATATTGAGTTTGTCCTGAGAACTGTGATCCACAGCTAAACCTTTGTTCTTTTGATGCCAGCTCTGAATGTGTGTTCAGCTGCTGTTCTAGACTCTTATGAAAGTAAAAATTACTTCCTGCAAGTGCTTTACTACACTTTCAGTTAAGGGTTTTAAAACATGTACGTGGTGCTATTTTCATGACACATTGTTTATTTAAGGTACCTATTAATATCTTCTTAAATATTCATATAATTTAAATTTTACGTGCTACTGCCACGAGACAGAGATACTTATGTGAGAAAGGTTGTACTGTAGTGTATTATACTTCAGGGCAAGGTTAAGACTCAGTCATTCTGCATTATATCTGGATTTAAAAACCAGAAGTTATGGATTTAAGAAACAGAGGAGTCATGGATCTCAATTAACTCTCTCTCTAGCTCCTTTTAGTTTTCACATTTGTTATAGCTTTGTGAAATACCTGCAAACTGCAAAATTTTGCTTGATGTAAACATGGAGAATTTTTTGACCATTCTCAGTTTCTTTAGGCTTATTTTGTTTCGGTGAGGTTTTACATCTCTATACATTTAAGAGTTTTGAAAAGTCTTGCGTCTTCATCTGACTCTTCTGAAATCAAGGGAGATTTTTCTTTATGGCTTTAATGGGAACAAAGTTGGCGCTTGGCTGCCTTTCAAAGTTAGGCCCATAACTTAATAAACAACAGATCACTGTCAGCATTTGCAGTGGCTGTAAAGAGCATTTATACCATAAATATCCCCATTAGGTTAATCCTTACAGAAGTGGAAGGGTTGCTGTTAGCCAAGCCTGGGCTGCCCAGGTTTGGCTGGATGCAGAGGGCTCCTTCCTGGGGAATTTGGCCTGGTGGTGTGGTCACTGTGTATTGCAGTATGAGGCAGTCTCTGTGCTGAGTGGGGCTGGCTCTGGAGGAGGGAAAGAGCAAGGGAGAGCTCCTGTGATTTACCAGTCTTAGCCCAAGAGCAGCTCCCATGTTTGCTGACGCCAGTGACAGTGTGTGTTCTGCTCTTGGGAACATCTCCTGTCCCTTCTGCCGGGCTGTGCTTCTCGACTCAAGCCAGAGTTCCTCTTACGGTGCCTGGAGCAATTATTAATACAGCAGTTGTGTGAAAATGCAAATAACTGTACCTGTTTTGTACGGTATCTCAGTCACTTGGAATGAAAATCAGATTGTTGGGCTTTCCCTGGGCTGAAGTGGGAGGACACAGAGGACAGCAGTGGCTGTGCTGCAGGAGGGCTGGTGAATTCCCTTCTCAGCCTTCTCTCTATCCAGGGAGCCCAAGTCAGTGCATCTAAAGAGCACAATTAGGATCTGGCACCCTGAGTTCCCCCCAAATCCTGCTAAAGGTGTCTGAATCTGTTTCAAATCTTCCTTGAACCCAGAGGCACCTGTGGGTGGCAGAGCCACTGTGGTGGGCACCTGTATGTCCCTCTTCAGAACCATCACTTGCTGCTCCAAGGGTGGATACGCCAGGTCCAGACCTCCGGGAAGAGCTGTGGCTCCACTGTGGTTCCCATGTGCCAGAGGCCATGGGGCTGTGGGCAAGGCTGCTTGCAGATTGTTCCTAACTTTGGAAACAATCTTTGGGGCAGCTTTTGGAAGCTTTTGGGGCAGCTGTGACCAAATTTCCCCACTGACAGCGCGTCCGGGACGGCGTTGGGGCAGTGTCCATCACTTCAGGCACTGACTTCACAGCTCCTGTAATATAAAGCAGCTTTTATGTGTTGGCTTTTTATTCTTCTAAAAGAGAAGCTAGAAAGAGAAGCTAGAAAGCTTTTATGATTTCCTGACATGTGAGCCAGAGAGAGAATAAAGAATACAAAGCTTTTCCTGCATTTTTAGGGAAAATTGCTTCCCTTCACACCTGCTTGCATTGACTAATTCAAGTAAAATAAATCAAGACCAAATTTTCACTCATCCCCTGCATATTAATCATCTTATCCATACAGCTTTCCATTGTGGCTCTTTAGGATGGGGACCTTGCTTGAACTGGTTTATTAGAGAAAATATATGTCATGGTCATTCATATCATAATGCTCTTTACATTGGTGACACTATCAGAATTAGAAGCCTCTAAAAGAAAATGCCACGAGTACTCACTTCCCCTGGAGCTAAATGAGTGAGTGAATAATCTCTGAAATGAACTGAGTAATTAGACATTTTCTCTCTGGAGATGGGACAGACTCCAGGAATAAATATGGGCGATTCCCATTTTGAAAGGAGCATTTGGAATGGTTACAATTTGTTCTGTAACAAAACAGGCCAGTTAGGAGCAAAAATATGGGGGAAAGTTGCTAAAATTACCTGTGGAAAGAAATAACCCTTGAGTCCCTGGCTGGCTGCAAAAGGGATGCAGAGCAACAGTCAAAATGCCAGAAGTACCAGTGACGGGTCAGACAAATAATAGAAGTGACAAGCCACCTTATGGCCAAGGACAGCCCCTTCTCGTGCTGGATTAATTAGTATTCAAGATGTTTCTGTGTGAATTCTAACCCCTTGAAAAAGGCCCTAAATGGCACCCTTGAAAATGGATTTTTTCACTCCTTTCACACTTGTCCCCTCACCTTTCTTTGCAACAGGATCTAACTTCATTGGAATGTTATTTTGGAGTGGGGTTCATTTTTTTAAAAGAGTTGTTGTGCTTAAATAAATCTTAATGTTAAATCTTCATTCATACGGCCTCGACCTGGCTGCCTTTTTCAAAGCATAGTTCTCTTCTGTGGGTCCTCCAGCTGCAAAAATATACAATGTGAATGTCTGCCCCAGGGTCAAAGTGATGCTTCCGAGTGTGAAGTTTAACAATGTGCATGTTTATTCAGCTGATAAACATGTCAAATGTAAGAGATGTGTTTGACAAGGAGAGAGGAGCAACGTTTTGAGGACATGGAGGCAGATGTCCACTCTTACTGGTGTCTGTGGGTTTTCAGGTGTTTTTGTTGGCACATCTCTGAGTGTTCAAGGTAATAGTTTATGTTAATGGGTGATACGAAGATGTAAGGAAGTTAATTACTTATTTATTAATTTCCAGTCTCAGAAATTATCAGGCATTGAGAATAATGAGAATGGGGTAAAATCCGAAGAGAATTTCAATAAATCCAGAGTAAAAACTGCAAAAGGACTTGGGAGTTTGCTAATTGATTGTCTTCATGGAGAGAGAAATCATGTTTAAAATTGTCCATGCATCATTTGTTCTAATGTAATAACCAAAAACCATATAAAAGTAATTTTATTGGGGGGCAAAAAGTAATTAACCTGTCCTGTTACAATGAAACAGATTGTTTTTTCTAGAGAGAATTTTTCTGGGGACAGCAGTCCTACCTTTGATTATGTGCTATTGCATTATGAAAACTGCAATTCAATCATATTCATCTTTCATGCAACAGTTTTTCAATTTAGTGTGGTATGAGCTAACTGAGCTTAAACTTGGTATGAGGCTCCTTAAAGGTGACATTCCAAATAAACGTAATTTTTCTGCAGTGCTTTCACAGAGGAGCTTTAACAAATGAAAGGCAGATGTGAAATAATCTCACAGTTAAGAAATATGACTTGTAAAACTTGGGTGTTTTGAGTAACAGCATCCTTAATTTCTCTTTCGCTTGATTAACTTTTGTATTGTGGTTCCCAGGGCCAGGAGGAATTAATTACAGTGTGAAGTGACTCACTCCCCACGCTCTGGGAGACAGCCCTGGGTGAGAAGGGTTTAAGGTCTTGTTGAAGTCTGGAGCAGCAGGTGAGAGGCAATTCCTGGTGAAAAATGGCAGCTCCACAGTGAGCAGGTAAAGGCTGGTGTTCGGGAGCTGAATTCCAGCAGCATGAGCAGATACACCAGTCCGTAACATCGATTCCAGGCTGCTGGGGAGGGAAGGGGGTTGTCCTGGGAGAGCTGCCCCAGCCCTGCTCTGAGGCTGCAGCTGTGAGCCTCACAGTGTTTACAGCTGGGTGGGCACGAGGGAGAGGTCGCATTTGTATCTCGTTTCGGTCCCTGCTTTGGGAATCTCAACTGGCTGATATGGAAACTCTGGAAGGAGGGAGCCCGGCCTCCCCTGGGCCTTGGTGACCCTCAAATTACAGCAGCACTGGCACAGAGAGCAGGGGGCGCAGCTGAACCTGCGCCCAGTGAATGTGAAGTGAATGTGTCGATATACATACAAAATACAGGTATCTACACTACATAAATATCCTATTTTCCACCTCCCTCTGCCCAGGAGTGGCAGAGCAGGTCGCTCACCCCTGTGCCGTGTTCGCCTGGCCCCCTCCTCTTGCCGGCGGAGCAGCCGCGCTCAGCTCGCCGAGGCTCGCACTCGGTGTCCGGCTCCTGGTGCTCCCACATCCGTCACCCGCGAAGCTTCCTGAGCCCTTTTACTGCCCCGTGCAAAGGGAGGAGCTTCGTGGCGCTGCACCCTGCCAGGGGTGGCAAGGCAGCCGCTCAGGGAGATTCGCATCGGCAAGGGGAAGTGGAATTTAAACTGCCTTTTAATTTGTGCTGAGACGTGAACTGGGAATTATGAACCAGCACGGTTTAATGAAATACGCTGTCCTTAATAGACTGGGAGGGGGTGCTTAACATGTAGGGCAAAGTAAATGCTGCTTCTGATTGGATTAGTGGCAAATTTAATCTAGTGGATGGCACTGCTGATTCAACAGTCTACTTTTTTCCTAGGATCAAAGTGACTTTGGCTCGACATGTGATCTCCTCAGTACCCTAAATGAACTGTAGGCTGGATGGGTTTGATTTGGTATTTCAACAGGGAAAGGAATTTAATTTGAGAAGTTGCAATGTACAGAATGGGAAATTATCTTTTTACAGCATGGGAAAGCTTTACTGTGATGCAAAATTTCCTCAGATATGCTCCCCAAGCAGCAAGTAATAACTCACAAAGACATTTCCCCAGAATATCAACCCTTACTACAGAATTTGTGAACACTTGTGGTTTCCATTGTATTTTTCAAGCCTGTATCCAAAGGACAAATATCCTTTTTCCTGTAAGGAGGTTTGTCTGACTCAGCAGATTTGATTGAATGTTCTTACAGCAGGAAGATGAAAGACGATGTAAATAGGTTAAGCATGGGCTGAATTTTAGTGGAAAAGCCTCTTGAGACTCCAGAAGCACTTTAAAAATTGATACTTAAATCACAAGTGTCCTGCATTAGTCCTAGGTCAGTGTGTTAAATATTGAAGAGTGAAGTGTCTCTGATTAAAGACTAGGAAAACTGATTTGTATCTTGAAGTAATTCGTGTCTGTGATGGGATGTCCTGTTCCTAGGAAATCCCTGTGAGATAGGAGGGTCTGAACACCTGGGAGTTATGAACTGAGGCAGCTATTGTAGCAAGGGAAGAGCTTTCAACGAAAAACATTTTCAATTTATTTTAATGTATTTTTTTTGTGGTTCTGAAATGTACTCTGTTGCTCCAACTCAGACTATTCTGTGGTTCTGTGAAAGAAATTGGTTTGGTGGCCCCAGCAGTGGATGTTATTTGGGCTTTGGCAAGAACCAGCAGAACAAAGTAGGAATTGACATGACACAATGAACAATTACACTGAAACAAGACTGGACACTGCCAATATTTACTGTGTCCAGTGGCAAATGCTTGATGCTCAAGGGATTGTAGACTTTGGATGTAATAGATGGCAAAAAAATAGCACAACTTCTTCACAGGGAATTCTTTAATGCCACACAAGAAACGTTGTGTTTGTGTTAAGAATGAGGCAGGAAAGATAAGGTGCTTTTCTGAAAATAAGGTTGCTGATTGTTACTCACTTCCTCTGATTTTACTTTCCTAAACAGGTCTGCATTCCTCTGACTTCCACAAGAAGAGATTTGTCTCACTTGTTAGTTCAAACTGAGGTCAAGTTTCCTTTGACTCTGCCACCCTGCCTTTCCCTTCCAAAAACTTCAAATCCAGGTGTGAGTCTATCCCTTAATCTGTCTTTTACTAAAAGTTCCAGTCCTTTAGAGATCTTACCCTTTAATCTCATATTCTAAGAGAGAACAGTAACTTGTGTGTTCATGCTTAACTCAATAAGAATGATTTTTATCAAAATATAAAATTTCCTCAGTAAGGACGGTAATCAGCAAGCAGATCTGGAAGTTGACACAAGGCTCAATGGCTTTTAAATAAAGCTCCTGATGTTTAGATGGAAATGATAAATGTCTCATTAAAATGTCGGCCAGGCAGCTCTCAGTCCTTTTTACTTAGGAACTCCACCAAAAATGTCTGCCAAAGTCATACACCTGGGTGAGCCTGGTTTGATCCTGTTGTTGCTTTTCCTCTTTCTCCAGTGATGGATGGGAAGCATCCCTTGGAGTGCGTGTTCCTGGGAGTGTGGGTATAACCCTTCAGAGCGTCCTTGGATCACTGACTGAAGGAAGGAGCCGTGGCCTTCTAACACCCCCTTCTTGTCACACATGTGTTCTGCAATGGGAGCACTTTTCTTGCTGTCCTGCCCAGTGTAGATTGTCCCTGTGTGCTCACTGTGGAGCCGGGCCCCGGTCAGCATAGAACAAATGCTCTCAGCAAAACTCAGCCAGCTGTGTCAGCTGCCTCTGCAAGCATTCCCATACCCAAAAAGTGAAAAGGAAACTTGGGAATATTGTCTTTGAACAAACAGGTGTGGGAGCAGGAGGAGATTGAGGTTGGAAAACTCACTACTGCTTCTTGGGATATGGGCTAGGGATATGCTAAATGCCTTTTTTGCCTTCTGCCTATTTATAACAGTGTGACAAAAAAAGGCACAACCAAACCAAACCGAACCCCAAACCAACGCAAAGCTCAACAAACAGAGCAAATAGAGCAGTTCCCATTAATTCTCACTCCACTTGCTGCCCAGGTGCTTTGGTCACAGTTTGGCTGATGAGGAATGGTGGGACTTGCCATTCTGGAAGAGTTCGGTTCCCACCATAACTGGGACCTGGGTGCCCAAGAAAGAGTTATTGCAGCTGTCCCAGAAAGTTCCCTTTCCCTTGGGAAAAGCAGGCCAGGTAGGGAAGTGTGGAGCTCTCAGTGGCTGCTCTGACAGAGGAGCTGCTGCTGCTGTTGTTTTTCAAGGAACCTCCTTGAAATGTGTTTATGCTACAGGAAAAGCGAGCTTATAAATTTCCTGAGCTGCTGGCACCTTTCCAGGAAGGCATTGTTTTGTGTGTCAACTCTTTCTGGGGTCGGTGTGTCGTAATCGCTGCTCCGCGAAGAATGGGAGGAAAGGAGATTCCTTTTAGTCTCCAGTCCTGTGCTCTGTTTTTCTGTTAGTCTTCCTTAGGACTGGAAGCTTCTGTGGGGTTTGGAGCTGAGGGCAGTTCTCTGTACCCTTGGTGAGGCCAGGATTGCTTGTTGCCATCTAGGAAATATCAGGGGGCTGCTGGGGGTCATCCTTTGTGTAAGATTTAGGGATGTTGTTAACAACGGTAGCGTGACAATCTTGATGCCACAGGAGCAATTCCATACCCGTGTAGAGCAGGTGGATGCAGGAAACACTGTGGGATGTTCTGTGGTTTTCCAGCTGGGGCAGATGGGTTTCTTCTTGTGCTCAGCATGCTGTAAATGAAGTGACAGAGGGTAATTGATACAGGTCTTCTCCTGCTGTTTCCATAGGTGAACACGAAAGCAGGGTTGTCCTGAGGAATGGCAGGAAATAGTGCACTTGGATTATAACTGGTTGTCAGGCTCACAAAACCCATGAAATATATAACCCTCCTGCAATGATTTATTGCTACAGATCTTATGTTCATGTCCTAAATCACACAACAAACCTCATTCATAAATATAATTTTGGTCCAATTGTTTCTGCCAAGATTTTCTTTACAGGAAAAGCCCACAGACTTCTTTCGGCCATATTCGCTTCCAGCAGCGAAAAGGAAACCAGGCATTCCTGGAATTATTATCAAAATTCCTTTGTCTCTGCAGGGCAGGAAGCCAGACTGCTTTGTTTTAATAGCATTTTTCTAGCCTTAAACCTCCGAGGCTCTCTATATGTCTCAGTTTTGTCCAGAAATTTCGGGATGCTGTCTGCATTTTGTTACAGCAGCTGCCCTGACAGCTCATTTATACACTGATTTTGCCTCCCTTGCCCACAGCACTACAGTATCTGAGCTGATCCCTCTGTAATAAAGCAGTAGGCAGGCTGGTTTGCTTGTGTCTCTAACACGACTTGCTGTGGTCATGCATGTAATGGGATTTGTAATCTCCCCCCACATCCCCCCCCGACTGTTTTACTTGGAGTTTTCCTGCAGTTTGTAGTTACAGTCACATCTGTATTTTATGCCCAGAACCATGGGAATAATTCTTTTTGTCTTCATTCTAAAATATCTCAGGAGATTCAGTCCTGCTTTGCAGCTGCTTGTAGAGAAAAATGTCAGTATTTTTTTTAGTTTTCTAGAATTTATTCTATTTCACTACATTACTATATTTTAGTTTCATTACCAGTATTAATGAGAGATGATAAATGGGACTGTACCACCTGCTTGGGAAATGCTCACATGTCTCCTGTAGCTTTTTGCCTGCTGATGGGGCAAGTTCTTCTTTCTTGTAAACCTATGAAAGAAGCTTTTAGAGTGGCCAGAATGAATTCCTGGTAATCTGAGGGCAGGTAGTTCATGGGAAGACCCCCCCATCACGTGCACATGTCCTCACAAACACATGCACTTGATTTTTGAGTCTGACTCATCTTTCAGCATGTGTTGTGTGGCCCAGGAGGGGCAAGAAAAGGCCCTGGGGAGCTCCTCGTGCCAGGGGCAGAGGATTAGTCACGGATTGCTCCATGTCAACCTGAGCAAGAAGGACGTGACCGCTTCCAACAGCCTTTGGAACCAGAAGCCCTGCACAATTATTTGTATGTTTGGGCAGAGGAAATGCGTAAATTACTTTCCCATTAGTGAAGTAACCAGGCAATAAACAGAGGAGACCTTGTTTAAAATGTTTGTTTTGTTCTGATGATGAAGATAAGCAGCTGGGAGAGCTCTCAAGTCGGACTGCTCTCCCTGAGTCATCCCAGCTTTGTCTGGATGTTGAAGGCCTCATGCTGAACGCAGCACTATAGCCCTGCAAATGGATGCAGATGATTTAGAAATGTGAGGAATTATTGCAACTCCTAATTTGCGGTTTTCAGGTTCTGGAGCACTTCCTGCATTAGGCTGATTTCATCCCTGTTGGATGGAATGGTGCTTGGAACATAAAAGGAGGAGGTGCTGGGGCAGCCAACAGCAGTGGCATCAATTCCTGTGTTTGAGGGACAGCTCAGAGAAGGACATGGATTTGGGAATGGCTGTGCTGGGTGGCTGATTTGGATGGACACACAAGGGTGGACATACCATTCCATGGAAAGCAATTGAACTCCTTTAGTTAGGGCTGCATGGAGAGGTAGTTGAGTCTTGGAAGCGTAGTAAAGTGAAAGTCTCTAAGCCTCTTTGGTCAGGAAGGTGCTCACAACATTTAAAGCCCAAGGATCAGCTTCACTAACCCTGGGGAGAAGTCCCTTCAGTGGGGGAGCTGCCAGGCAGCAACATCCCCTCAGTAAGGAAGCTGCCACATCTGCTGTGCTGGGATCTGCAGGATCACTGGAGAAGTCTCAGATGCAGCCCAGGGAATGGGCAGCTGGTTGTTGAATGTGCTGACTTGGGAAATCTCAGCTGGTTTTGCTACAAAGACATTGCAGATCCACAACTAGTAGCAAAGGAGAGGATAAGGGGCTCCATTTACCATGTCTGGGGGTAAATAATTATAAATTATTAATTCAACAGCTTTATAGCAGGTAAATGTGCCTAGTACAGCTCTCAGTAATACATGCTGTGCTTTGTTACCTGTGTTGAGATTACTTTTAAATTATGAGTGTTTTAATCAGCACCACATTAATATAACAGCGGTGTATGTTGATAGCAGTGAAATAACACTGAAAAGGCACTGAGAAACCAGAAAATTGTTTATGTGGAGCATTTGGCTTCCTCTGAAGCCCTGACAAAACACAGGCTCCCATGGCTTATGCCTCTCACAAGTGTTGTTCCGCATCAGTCCATGATGTGGGTTTGTATCTGTGCACTTTCACAAAAATAAAGCAGAGTTTGATTAATTCCCAGGCCCAGCTGCAACAGTGTAGGATGCAGCCACAGAAATCTCAGGAAGGCAGCAAAGGCAACAAGGCAGGGGAAAATGTGAGTTTAGGACAGAAAAAGTCTCACCATGTGGATAGGGAAATACGTAAAAGGTGCTTAAACCCTATCCCTGGGAGAGCTTGGAAGCCTAAGAGTATAATGTGGCAGGGTTTGGCTTTTTGGCAGCACCTGAGTCCCCTCTACCCTGGCTGCTGGGATTCTCTCTGGAATAATCCCATAATCCCAGCATCATATCAGGACCACAGAGATACTGATCAGACATGCAGATCTTCAGAAATCAGGGAAATAATGAGCTGAAGCTGGGGCAGTATCCTCTGTTGGGTGATAGCTGGTCTGCTCTGGCACAGAAATCTTTCTGCCCCTAAGGTCAGGGTGTTTGGGTTATAAGGAATATGCAGGAGACAATATGCAGAATTTTCCTAAGTGCTGAAGTAGTTGAGTGCTGATTTCAGCCAGAGCTGACACTTAGGCTGATTCCTGAGGTCCCTCTTGAGACTTTCCCCTCCCAGGGATTTTGTCTAGGGACATGGATGCTCCAGCTGCAGAGGGAGCAGCCCAGGGGATGTGAATCCCTAGAAAGCCACATACTTGCACTGACAGATTTTAAATACCTTGTCATTTGAATATTTCTTTTCATTATCCCTTCCCCAATCATTCCAAAAGAGTCTTACACAGGAGATGGAGACTGTACCGACAGCCTTTTCCTCTGCCATTGTGTAGCTGCCAGCTGAAATGGATAGAGCTAATTTTTCCTTGGAATTAGGTTCTGTGCTGAGATTGCTGGTGCAGTAATTTTACAAAATGCTCATCTTTCCTACTTTAAATGTGCCCAGCTCAGGAGGGACAGGCAGGCGTTACTGTACCGTGGCTCTTTAATGGGCTCTGGAAGCAAGAGGGTGGTTTCAGCCCCTGGGACATATTTAATCTTGTAACATCTTTTACTGCATTTAATAGCCTGTCCTACATCTTAATCACTCAGTGTAGAGAAATTAATCCAGCCTCCCCTTTTGTCCTGATAATTTTAAATCTCCACTGTGTTTGCCTAGGTTGGCCTGTCTTCCTCTGGCAGTTCCCCAGGTTCTGTCTTTGCCTGCTTATGGGAATGCTCCCCATTGCTCCTGATAGAGCTGGATAATTGTGTACATCTCACTGCTTTTTCCCTTGGATGCTGACTGGTTTTGTAGTTGTCTAGATTTGAAAAGGCAGGTGTCTGCTAAGGAAGGCAGAAGCCTCCCTTGAAATGGAGAAAGTAAACTCCCTCCCTCCAAATTAATTATAATTTTGAAATTAAGGGGCTCTCAGGCAAAGAGGAATAGGAATAACAGTTCTTTATTAGGAAAACTAAGATAAAAATGCAGTAATATAAAAAAAACCAAACCACTGACAGAGTCAGAATACAACCTGGCACCCTGTGGCTCAGGGTGTTGGTTGCAGTCCGGTTAAATGGTGGCTGCAGCCCTCCTGGAGTGGCAGAGGTGGCTCTGTTGGAGCAGTGATCCTGTAGAAGGGTGTAGTTTTCCTTTGAAGGTTCAGTGGTGATAGATGGGCCCGGTCTTCCTCTGAGAATCAATCCAGTGGAAAAGGCTGCCTCGGTGTCCCAATTCTCAGATTTTATCCAGGTAGGAAGTGCTTGGCTGCTCCCCCTGGGTGGAGCATCTCCCAGTGGGATGATGTAATTTTATCAGTCGTGCAGTGAGATTCAGTGGCCCACCAACAGAAGATCTCTCCCTGGAAGGAGGATGGGTCGTGGAAGAGATAAAGAAAACTGCCTCACCTGGTTTGAACTGCTGGGCCATTAACAGAGGATATTCCCCCTCTGCCCCCCGGAGTTATGTGGGATGGGTCGTGGAAGAGATGAAGAACACTGCTCTACTCGGTTTCAACAGATGGTGATAGAATACATACTGCAGCCCAAGACAGTGGTTTTCCCTGCCGTGTTTACTGGAGGCTTTGCATACTGAGTGGATACCACAGTTCATGCAGGACGCTCCTGTTGCAGGGAGTGAAGCATCAGCAGGATCAGAAGTGAGACAAGGAGCTGGAAACAGCCTGAAAGAATGGCCCTGCTGCCCCTCTTGCTTTTCTGGCACTGCCTGCTGCCCAAATATCTCTTGGAGCCCTTGCCTCTCCATCCAAATTTGCCCCATATAAACCCAGAACAGGGACTGTTGATTTCTCCCGCACAGGGAGGAGGAAGAGTTGTGGGCTGGCTGTTTCCCCACGTATTCATGTGGCTATCGATCTCTGTTGTGAGTTTTGGCATCTCTTTTGTAGCTGTAGCAAGAAAATGTTCGAAGGTTCATTGGTTTCAGTAATGTGAGAGCTTCTATTCCTGTACACTCAGGAACATGGTTTGAATTTGGGATTGAGTCACACAAACAATAACCCATTAAAAGGGGAGTTTACAGGTTGGATAACTGCCTCCTAACAAGGAGCATAAAAATGATTGAGATGTTTGGTCTGATTCAGAATTCCTGGAGATGTAGTTTTCAGGTTTGGCCTAAGATGCTGTTTGCCAGGTGGAAGCCAATGTGTTATTGAGATTGCTGTACCAATAGTAAAATTCTCACCTAAATTAATTTTTCTAAACTATGTCTCTTCAGCATCTGATGACTGGAGCCTGTAAAATACAATTTTATGTGCTAAGAAAAGCAGCTGTGAGCATCTGTGGGGAGTTGTGGAGATTATGAGCGACCTTTAGTGCTTGTGTTTGGTGTCTCAGTCAGTTTGACCCCCTGGTTTTTGCAGAAATATTGCTATTGCTGAGAAGATTTGTATGGTTTTTTTATTTATTTTTTTTTTTCATTTTTTTCATGTAAATGTTCATTCAACAGAGGCACAGCTGAAGTGGGAGAAGCTGGAGGTGGCTCTGTGGATACAGTGGTTTCTCAGTGGCCGCAGGTTTGCAGGGGATCCGGGGCCTTTTCAGCAAGAGACACTTAAGAGATGCAATTTCATGTGACCAGGAAGGCACCAGCGTAAGGTCAAGGTTCCTGTGTGAAATCAGGTGGAAAGCTGGAAGAGGCAAGCCTGAGAATAGCCTGGCTTCGGGAAGGAAGGAGATGAGGGCTTGAGATTAGTTGAGGAGGGCTTGAGAGGGTTGAAGAGATGAATGAGTGCTTCGTCTCCCTTCCTTCCCTAAGCAAAACTGTTCCTAGCTAGTGCCTTTTCCAGCCTTCAATTTGATTCCATGCAGGAGCCTGCTGAACATCCATCCCCCTTTCCTTCTGCTGTGTTTCCAGTCCGGGGGCTGTGCCTGCTCTTGGGGACACTCCCGATGAACACAGGAGAGTGCGGTGGCACCGGGACAAACGCGAGTGGTTGAGTAAATGGAACCAATAAAGATTTTCCTGATCATAAAACACAGCCAGTCAATACCAGAGCAAACTGACAGCCAGTGGGAAAGGCTTCAGCAACAGCATAATGGCTTTGATTTTCTCTGTTTCCATCAATAACGTGCCAAGTGCATTTAGCACAGGCTGAAGGGGAGCTAACGGGGTATCAAACAGGCCAGCAAGGAAAGCCTTGCTGTTGTCACCTCTAGCACCGAAAAACCCCAAACAAAGCAAGGTTAGTGTTTCAGCAGCCCATTAGTGTGGCAGTGTTATCCATTACCTCGGCTGACATCTGAGATAGTTTTTAGGTGCTCCTATAGTTGAATCCTTTATTCTCTATGCAGACTTTTAAACATTTTTTTAAGCTTTTTTTTTTTTTTTAAGGTTATTTTTTTCCAGATGAATTCAACTGTAAATTTTGTTGCACCTAAAGCCAAATGTGCAACAAAACCTCCAGCCTAAATCACTAGCATCCTTAAGTGGAAGCCAGCAATACATTTCTAGTGAGTTGTGTTACAAGCAGCATTTGGGTGACCTGGTGCATTCCTCGGTGCCCTCAGGAAGAGGGAAAGCCTTGGGAGAGCTTCACCACAGGGATGTGTGTGCACAGTCAGCCCAGACCTGCTCACTAAACTTCCTGATCCACAGCACCTAAATCCAGGCTAATGCAAACACCTTGGAATTTGAGGCAGACCCCACCACTGACCTGTTAAAGGCATGGCAAGCGCTGCCTTAAGTTAAGGAGAGTATGCTTTCTTCAAATAAATAGTCAATCTGTGATTAAAAGCTTCTGCACCTGAGAAAGCACACTATTTTTGTGTGGAATCTGAATAAAATTCTCTGGTTACGGAGATAAGGTAATTATCTCACACCTGTCTGTGTGTAATGTGTGCTGAAAAAGGGAAACATGGCACAGGATGCCTGAGAGGTGTCAGGGCTGCCACTGCATCCTGGATGTTTGAACCAGCATGTGCCATCTTTTCCCTTTGCTAGGATTCAGTTTTGACACACTTGGTGAACTAGCTCAGCTGAGTTAATTATATTTTTAATTACTGGGAGAAGTCAAGAATTGCTGGATCCATAATCACGAGGAATCTGAGCTTGGGGCGGGAGAATTTCAGACAACAGCAAAACTGAGAAATGCAAACCCTGTCTTAGTGCCACGGTGCTCGCTGTCCCAAAACTTCCTGAGAATATGTGCCTTTGTCCTAAATAGCTCCTGAACATTCTGGTGAGCTTAATAAAATCCTGCCTTGGGCAGATGTCTTTCTTTCTACATGATAGCACTAATCCCAGTGTCGCTGCGTTGGGGAGGAATTCAGCTGCACTCTAATAAGAAGTTCTCCAGCACTTCTTCAGTAAGGGATGTTATGTAAGATGTGCAGCCCCAGTAGAACATCATAGGAGACAGGGCTAAAAATGACCTTGGGATGTCCTCTGATCCTGCCCTGGGGAGGTGGACGCTGCCAGCACCAGCACTGAGTGCAAGGGGTGTAAATTGCTGAGAGTGTAACTCCAACAAGGCTATTTTATTTTTTTTATATCCAAAAAAAGGTAGCTGAAAGGGGATGGATTGCAGTGATAGCATGTTTCAGTCATGAATATTAATACTGAGGTAATTAAATCAGATGACTAGGAATTCTAGGACAGGGAGATGGTTTGCATGTCGTTGAATCTGCTCCCCAGTTACCAGAGAAACCCTTTCCTAAATGTGTGGAGCTGCCAGGTAGTTACAGGAGGTTTTAGAGTACATCCTTAACCTTGGTTTTCATTTCCCATTTATTGAAAGATTATTTAGTTGTCACTGCAGTGTGCTGGGTGGGGATTTGAATGACCAATATCTGATTTGATGTGCAATTATTAAATTCCTGCCAGCACAGTGCAGGAATCTCAAAGGTCTTTTCCAACCTAGTTAATTCTGTGATTCTGGAAGAGCAGCATTACAAATGGAATTTGTCAAAGTTGGATATACCTGAACCAAACTCTTGTTGCCACACATCAAAGTATCCCTCCACCCAACGTGCTGAATTCTTTGCCCAGGTAAATTGTTGGCAGTTTCCCTCATTTATACCCTCAGTGTTTAATACGTGCCTTGGGATGTGGCTCCCAAGGGTTCTGGAAACCTCCTTTAGGAACGTGAATACAAAGCAGGAAGTGTTGCTGGTAACAGAGTCCAGGTGAATTTTGCTTTATCACCAAATTGTGTTTTTCCATTTTCTGGCCATGAGGATGTAAGGACTGCCTCAGAGCAGCCTTCTGTCCAGCTCTTGGGTCTCCCCAAGAGCTCCCATTCTGTCTTTCCCTCAAATACTCTGTTGGATAAAATCCCTTCCACCTGCCGTATCGGGGCGTGTTACTCCAGCTTCTATGAACCAGTAGAAAAGTAGCTTGAACCTCTGGGGTTTTGCCTTCTTTGGGGTTCTCATCCCTTTTCCTGGGATCTAATAAATGTCTGGAGGACCTCAGACTTTAAGATGCTCTTCAGTGCAGTCTCACAGCTGCCTGTGAGTTGTAAGCCTCAAAAAAAAAAAAAACCAAACCAAACAAAAAAACAAACAAACAAGCAAACAAAAAAACAAACAAACAAAAAAACAAACCCAGAAAGAAAAAAAGAATATCAGAATTTAATATGACATCCTCACCCATTCTAGAACAGCAGAGGATAATCTGGCTTAATATTATGAATTCCTTGCTAGACTGAGACCAGGCACAGTCACATAGGAATGGATAAAGCCAATGCACAAATATGCCTTTGGCAGTAGCATAAGTGTCTGATCAAGTTTGACATAACCCCAAAATATCTCCTTGCTTCAAGAGTGTGGATGTCAAAAGAAAAAGAGATCAACTACATAAATATTGATGTTCTCTTACAACATGTTAGAGTGACAGATGTGGAGAGAGGGTGAATTGTCACTGAATTTCCCTAAGAGCAAGATATTTCTGTGTCTCTAATAGTTCAGAAAATAGTTTTATTTCAGCCCTGGAATGGAGCACCACATATTGATCATGTTCTCAATGATGTTAAGAGCACAGGAAGCTCAAGGAGGGAAGTTCATTTGGTGGTAACCCATTCCTCAGAATGGGAATTTTTCCGGATTGTTATGCCTTTAGCAATGCCTCACAAAGGTAAATGGGAAGGAGTGGAAATCATGTAACCAAGGGGCCCACAGGGGTCGAAACTGGCTGTTATGCCAGGAGCCAGCACCTGTCCTGTTTGCACAGGTTGTTCCAGAGCAGAAGAGATGGATCATACAGGTCTTCTCATAAACACTTTCAGGTGCAACTTTTGTTTGGTTGGGTTTTTTTAAAGTTTGGTGACAGTGTTTCACTTCATGTGTTTTCAGTTTCTCCATCTCCTATGTCCTTGACTGACTTTTCTGCTCATTTTTTCTCTAAGCTCATAAAATCCCAGCATAAATATATTAACAGATCCTGAAATATATATGTCTAGTCTATGTCAAGAATGTGTGAGTCAAGAAGACTCACATACATTAGGATTTGCTTGCTCAAGCCTTTTGTAGAGGACCTAATTTTCCCTTTTAATCAGATTACAAGAGGAGATTTAAATAACTGTTTAACACTTAGAAGGGTTAAGAGGCACAGAGATTCCGGACCAAATCCTCAGCTGGTAGCAGCTGGCATTGGGAAGTTGAGAAGTGAAGCAGAGTTGTGTGATTTGAAGCAGCAGGGATCTTTGCTCTGGACTCCCAACAGAAGGAATATGAACAAATGAAGGAATAAAACTAAAAGGCAGATGTTGCCAAGAGGTGTGTGTTATCTGAGGAGATTAGGAGTGCTCAGGCAGGAAATCACTGAAGACCTGGAGCTGAAGAGAATCCAGAGGAGAGCTCGTATGGAGGGAACTGGTGGGCACAGCTGGGAAGTTGGACTTGAGCTTGAAGTCCAAACCCATTCTGACACAGCAGTGAACTTGAAACCAAGGAATTTAGAGCCGACCAGTGCCAGAGGGAGCACCTGGTCTAGCCCCTCTGACAAGATGGGTGCTCAGGAGCCATCTCAGGTAGAAAACAAGAGAGGAGGGTTGGGATGTGCTGGGAGCTGTTGCCTGTGTTAACGGCGTGATGGTGAGGGAGCTCCCGTGGCTCCTCCCAGGAGTGCCTGTGCTGATTTGGTGGGAGGGCCCCTGTCGTAGGGAGTTAATTGAATGAGCTGTTCGTCTCCTAAGTGCTCATCCGAGCCGGGCTCAGCGGCTCTCCAGAGATGCACCCATCACTAACTATGAAAGCCCTCACGCAGCAGAGCGCGCAGGACCTCAGATTACCTCTCCCTCTTTTATTGCACAAGGCTATTTTTAATCCAGTGCCTAGCTGGGCATTAATCATCTTTGACAAATTACTGTGTGTTGTCTTCACGTTGTGTAAATTCCCATGCATATTTTAGCCCATTGCGGTCTTGTAAGAGCAGAGAGTGACACCTAATTTCCCTTATTTTACAGACAGGCTGCAGTAGTGATGAGGTATCAGAGGAAATTCATGCCCAAATTCATCTGTCAATTTAAACCAGTGAACAGCTGTGTTGTCAATGCGGCTTTGCAGGGCTGTATCAGTCATCAGCACTGCCCCGATACCCATGGATTCCATACCATCAACCATCAGTTTTGCTAATTACATGGCAATGTGAGTACAAATGTGTGATGGGAATTGACATCTCAGAGGAAGCTGAGTGGATTACCGAGTCAGGAACGAGTACATGCGGAATTCCACCTACATACAAGGAGGTGCAAGAGTCGCAGCAGTTTTTCTGCACCTTTTTTCTTACACTTGAGTGCTACGTTCCTAGACATGTCTCTCTCTTAAATCCAGGACTTTAAAAGCAGCAATTCTATGTGGCCCAAGAAATGTGTGATGGTAAAGCTCGTGGGTGCTTTTAGTGCAGGATCAGGGATCTCCTCTTCTTAAGTCAAATTCTTGGGAGTACACTGGGAGTGACTCGTGTTCTTCACAATGCACCAAAGGTTGCCCTTGTGGAGGTCAGTGAGTGGCTGGTGAGCAGAGCAAGCAGGGTTTGCTCTTTGTGCAGTTCTGAGGGCAGAGCAGGGCAGCGGGAGCGTGTCCCTGGCGCGTGGGGGAGAGTAGGACACAGCGTGGCCGTGAGCCGCGCCGTGCCCCGGCTGGTCCTGCTGTCAACCAGCTGGGAACCTCCCAGGCCCTGGGGACACACAGCTGCCTCCCAGCCGAGCCCCAGCCGTGGCAGCACGGCCTGGCAGGAGCTGGGGTGGAGCCCACGAGCTGCTGTGCTGCTCCCAGGGGAGGCTGTGTGTGCCCCAGAGCCCCGGGACGGTGCGAGGGGTCCCTCTGACCCCGGGTGCCTGCACAGCACCTTCTGCTCTCCCTGGGCTCCGCAGTGCTCACCCGGTGGGATAATGCATTACCTGTGTGGAGCGTTTCCAAACGGGGGTGGGTTGGAAGAAATCAAGCCTGTGCTGTCTTTCTGTGAGATTCCTTGGGTCTGAGAAGGGACCACCTTAAGGTGCAGCGGTTCAGAATCACAAGCAACAAGGAATTGATCAGTTCCAGGATCAGTGGTGTTTGCTCTGCCCTGGGAGGAGCAGAGTGGGATGTTCCATGGATATTTGAGAGGCAGTCTTCTGTGAGTACAAGTGAGAATGTGGCACAGGCTCTGGCGCTGGTAAACGCAAGCAGATCTCTGTGGATAATACGAGTTTTTTCTGTTTGATTTTTTAGAATCAACCTTGTCCTATGTTAGGCAGCTGGAGGCCAGAGTAAGACAGCTGGAGGAGGAAAATCGCATGCTGCCCCAGGTGGGTGACAGCCCCGCGGGAGTGCCCGGGCTGCAGAGGGACCAGCGGCCCTCGTCCTTCCTGCGTTTGAACGCTCAGATAACCAAAGGCTCTCACGTCTGTTTGCTCATCTTGCTGGGTTTGAGTAGGGGATTCTTTTAAGGCTGTGACAATGCTTTCGGTAATTTATTTTCCGTTGCAGGCTTTGATACCTTGTTAAGACAAATTTCCTGGAAGCCTCTACTTCTAATTAATTAATTACTTAATTTACGGGTTGGGAATCACAGTGAACTGACCCTTTGCATTCTGGTTTAATTCCAAGAGGTTCTTATTAAAATATCAACTACTTTTTATAGCTAGCCAAAATATTTTCTCTAAAAGCACAAAACATTATAAATAATAATTATATTATTTTTAATGCTTTAAGGAATATATTAGTTACATTAATGCAAGACTGAAATTTAATTGAATAAATTAGCAACTATGATGTTAAAGGTTTTCCTAACATGTTTCTAAGAATGAAAAATTTAAAAGTCTGGTGCAAATGAATTAAAGACACTTGTAATTTTCATATATGCACATACTTACTTGTATTTCTATTAAATGCATTTCTATTAAATTTCATTAAATAATCTTTAGAAAAATCCATCAGGTTTTCAAATGAAGTTGCCCACTGGAAAAGAAAAGAAGTTGGATTTTGTTTAAATTGAACCCTAGTCACTGTTCTGACAAAGAAAAGTGCTTTTTGTTGGACTTAGTACCATGCTTTGACTGTAAAATCCAAGGTAACAGTGATGTAGTAGGAAGTAAAATCCACTGGCTCAGATTTATTGCCCTTTCCCTAAGGCAGATTTTAAGTAAAGTGTGGTGGCTTTTCCCCTCACCTTTCAAATGACAGTTGGAACGGCCTCTGCAGCTCTTTGCTTGGTGACCTAGGGCACTTTGCTTCTCTCTACCCTAATTTTTGGATCTGGGAAAGGACAACAAGAAACGTCTGCTCAATAACATGTAAACAGTTTTCAGTGGGAAAGACGAAGGTTGATCCTCAGTGATAGTGAATATTATTTTCTATTCAAGAATGGTTTTCCGGGAAAATGTTAACAAACCCACCCAAAAATACTGTGTGGTTTGTCTTGTGTCTGGAGCAACACTGGGAGATAAATTGTGCAGAACATTCTTCGTGGGCCAAATCTTTAGAAGTGTCCATGTGTTTTATGTTTGATTTGTCTGGGTTTGAGGCACTGAGGCAGAATCCACAAAAAACATTCCCAAGTCTTACCCAAAGCCTGGAACACCCACACTGTGTGCATTGAGTTCAGTGAAAATATCTTGGCTGTGGTGCCAAACAAAGAATAGTGCCTGTGGAAACAACCCAGCACCTAAGCCTGTAGCTGTTGCAAAAATCATTGAAACAAAATATGCTGAGGGTAGGGTTTTGAAGGGCAAGAGTGAGATGAGCAACCCTGGAAACTACCTTTTGTTTCCAAATAGTCAGGTCAGTTTGTCCTATGTGTGGTTTTGTTGGCACAAGTATCTGTGGTAGAGTTCTGAAAAATCTCCTCAATCTCTGGATACCTCATTCTAAGTCTTAATGAGTGGCAAAAGCTCACATTTCCTGGCATATTTTAATCTTCCTCCTGGTCGAAGTCATGGCTTTGGGGAGAGGAAGGAAGCGTAGACACTGAGTTTATTCTAATTTTGCACTCATCACCTCGGTGTTACATTTGCCTGAGTTTGTTTGGGGGTTTGTTATTCCTGTGGGGCCCACCTAGAGCGTGCTCACCTCCGTGGTGATCAGGCCCTGTCACAAAGACAAGGATGCAGGATGGAAATGCATAAACTCCTGGCACTGGTTTGATTCCATCTAATGGGAGGAATGGGAGTTTCTTGGGCATGAAGCCAAGCCAAGTACTTTTGACAAATAAACTGAAAACCTACAACAAGCTCCGCAACTGATGAAGGTTTTTGGCACGGCCCTCACTCAGTTACGCTGTCCTGCCTTAAAATTTCAGGAGTGCCTCAGAGAGAGATGCCTTTTGCGTTTTGGATAGCCCCTCCCTGATGGAGTGCTGGAGCACTGGGAGGGTTTGGGAATTGCAGGATTGCACTTAGGAGAGAGGTGACAACTCACAGTTGTGAGTGTGACACCTCTGCTGTCTCTGCTAAAGAGCCCTGGCCTTGTCTCAGGCTTTTTTCTCTCCTCCTGCCACACTTTTCTTCTTTTTCCTCTCTGCTTTCAATATCCTTTCTTCTCCCCCTTTTCTGCTTATATGTCACTCATGGAAATGCACTGACACGTTTGTCAACACCTCTCCAGACAAATCATTCTGTTCCTCTGTCACTTAGATGTGGTTCTTTCCAATTTCTTTTGCTTTGCTTGTCTCCCTCCATATGTATTAGTTTTCTTTTCAAAACCCCTGACCTCTAATGTAAAGGTTTTATTAATACTTAGTGGCAAGAGCATTTCCAAAGCAAATGGTTTTAAGTGCTGCCATCACTGTTCAAATGGAACCTGAGTTTCAGCTCGCTTTGCTGTACTGAAGGGCTGCATTGTCAGGGGATTTGCAGTACCACCACTGAGTCAATATTTTAGTTTGATCATGTAATAGAAAAGGTATAAAAATGACAATATTCACTTAAGTCTGTTAATGTCTCTGCTGCACAGTGCTGTTGAGAAGGTGGTTTAGAGCATAGGAGGGGGTTTCAGAGTTACAAGGAGCCATAGGTTTCAGGTTTGGTGAGAGCTGTTCTTTTATTGTTGTTGTTATTCTGTTTTCCTTCTCTCCAATAACAAGATATGATCCAGACCCTTTCAGTTTCTGGCCACAAACAGGACTTTTAAGCAAGATACTTTCCAAGATTTATGGTACGCGGCTGGGTCTTCTGTTGGGAATGCCAGACCGTGCTGGCTGCGGCCGGGCCGAGGGGTGAGCAGCTTGCACTGGTGCTCCTCAAACACTCCCGTAGGCAAGGCTGTGTGACAGCAGGGCCTGGGGGCTGCAGGGCTTGAGCAAGAACGTTTCTGGTTTGCTGGATGGAGTCCAGGCCAGAGTAGTTCCCCATGGGGCTGAGGCAGGAGCAGCACATGGGCTCTGGCAGCGCCTTCTGCTGACTCAAAGCATACGAGGAGCTGCAGCACCACTGGGGATCGGGTTCTGCAGCTGACACTGAAAAGGGAAAATGCAGCATCAGCAGTGCTCTAACCACATACAGCGTGTTGACCCTGGCTGGAGGCCAGGTGCCCACCAAAGCTGCTCCATCACTCCCTTCCTCAGCTGGTCAGGGGGAGAAAACACAGCAGAAAGCTCATGGGTTGAGATAAGGACAGGGACAGATCACTCCCCAGTTACTGTCATGAGCAGAACAGACTTGGCCTGGAGAAATTAATTTAGTTCATTACCACTCTAATCAGAGTAGGATAATGAGAAATAGAAACTAAATCTTCAAACACCTTCCCCCCACCCCTCTCTTCTTCCCTGGCTCAGCTTTACTCCTGATTTTCTCTCTCTCCTCCTCATCAGCAGCTCAGGGTAGACAGGGCATTTTTTTCCTCCTTCTTAAATGTGTAACTCATCTGCACTGAGCTGCAGGGCTGAGAATTGGGAAGCCAATCCCTAAAACCTCCCTGTTACTAAAACCCTAAATCTTCCCCTGCCACTCAAATCTTGTCACACCAGTCCACTACACCAGGACATAACACCTATGTTGTTGTAATGAAGATACTCAGCAATAATTAATAAAATATGTAGGGATCAGAGGTTGGATTTGGATCCCAGTCACAGCTCCCTGGGCTGTGACAGCCCTGTTATGTCAGTGAGTAAATTCAGAGGCCTGGAAAGAGGAGTGTCCTCCCAGACTTGCCATGGTACATGACTGCTCCCTGTGCCTTATGCTGAGGGAAGCCAGATCAGGATCTGGCATCCACACGTCAATTAGCTAAAGATATCCCTGAGTTTTTGTAGGGGTGGTATTTCAGGACTGATCAGCTCAGCTGAAACACTCTGGGAATGTGGACGTCTGTCATATAATGACAGTGAATGCATTTGCAAAAGACAAACTTGGCAAGTCACCCAATTTAAATTGCTTCAGTTCTTATTTGTTTCACGGGAGGAGGAGACTTTTCCCCTTCCAGCTCTTTGTCCTTGTAATTCAGCTTTTCCTTGCAGTGAAGGGGTGGGGAAGCATTGCCAGATGCCTCAAAGTGCCAGTGGGGCTGGAGGTGGGATGCAGGGAGTGAGCTCCTGGCTCTCACAGCACAGGACCAGGAGGCAGCTCTGGTGCTGAGCTGAACTGGAGCCCTTCTGCTGCCTCTAACCTGGGCTCTGCTGCCTCTGTTTCATTCTTGCCTTTTCCAAGGCTTTTCCATCTCTTTTTGCTGTATTTCTTTCACTTGCACTCTTACTTCAGGCACTTTTTTTGGGGGGGTTACATCCTTGTTAGTCCATTCCAGATATGTTAAACTGGGAAATGGCGGGCATGACTCTTAGGCACACATTAGTTTATTTTTAAGCTCTTCTAACATTTTCCTTCTTCCTTCTTTCTTCCCCCTTCCATTAGATTATCACATTTTATTTCAACCCATTTCCAAATCTTTCAAAAGCCTTTCGGTGAGATCTGTGTTTTTTATTTTCCCTCTTCATGACATTTTTAATTATAAATCTAATTAGAAGATGGGAACTGTTTGATTAGTGATTTTTTCCTGAAATCTGTGTCACTCACAGTCCCATAGTGTTTGTCTCCTCCCTTCCTTAGCATGTAGAATAGGGAATCCTTCAACCAAACTGTAATTAAAAGCCATTGAACAAACTGATGTTTTCTAATCATGTCATCAAATATTTGCTGAAAGAAAGTGAATCAAGAGCATCCAACCACCCAGTTGTTTCATGTGCTCCCCTCCCCAGTGTAAATTAATAGGCCCTTAATGAAGGGCTCCAGTTCCCAGCAGCTGAGGTTTTGGCAGTCTTTGTCTCAGGATGTCCATTGTGCTTGACAAGTAAGGGCTGGAAGACAAGAGCTCATGAGCTTCATGTTACCAAGACACAAATTCAAGAAAAACTTGGTGTACAGAGAATTACAGTTTTCAGAGGACAGATAGTGGTTTTTCCAGTTACGACTCCAAAAGTCTGGAATTACTTTGTCCTCAGGATTTTCTAGTAGACTCTACGGAATCTTCTAGATTTTACATGCGTGGCCTCCAAGGTTTGGAACTGCCACAGCCCAGAGGCTTTTTCTTTTGCCTGTTCATTATCAAAAGAGGTTTCTGAGGGGCCTGCTGGAAAAGGCTGTTTCTGAAGGGGTGTAGCCAGCAATGGTTTTGGCCACTCAGAAATTTGAGTGTGCCTCCAACCCACGGTGAGAGTATGTGGATTTTGGCAGCAATATCCTGGAGAGGTTTCTGAGGTCTTTGAGGACAGGTGAAAAACTGCAGCATTTGAAGATTGTGTATTTTAATTCACAGGAAAGTTCCCTAAAAAAATGTCACTGTTTTCTTTAGTGTGTTATTAATCTAGCAGAGCAACATGCTGCAGTTATTGCTTTCTGGTTTTCCTTTCTCCTGCCTGTTTGAAACCAGCTGACAAACACGATCTGTGTTTGCTTTGAGCTGTACAGGGAAATTGAGGGTGCTGGGGAAGTCAGAGAAAAAAGCTTTGCAAATCAGGTAGTGATTGAACTGGCATGGCAGCTACCCAGCAGGAAGGATCTGCTCCCCAGTAAACCACTTGCCTCTGGGATAAGAGGCTGCTGTAGAATGGGGTAGGGCTTGGATGGTGAGTGAACAGAGCAGTGTGCCCAGCGGGCAGGAAAATCCTGCTCTCTTGGAAGCTTTGATGAGGTGACTGTGAGTGTCCTTGGGGCAGCCACGGAACTGCTTTTCCCTTCCTGGCTCTCCCTGCGTGCCAGGCACCTCCGGAGGCGCTGGCACATGGACTCCCACAGACTGAGCTGGACACTGGGCTGGGCACTGCAGTACCATTCATTCATGACTGCCCTTATCAACAATACAGATTGAAAAAATGAAGCTTTCTACTGACTTAAGTATAAAAGTTCATGATTAATTCTCTCCGTCACGGAATACCCTGTTCTACACAGAGGTCTTTATTCTGACCCTGACCAGGGTACAGTGCAGCGTTTGCCTCTGGCACTGTGGGAAAATGGCCTGAGTAGTAACATTTTACAGTTAGTGTGAGTGAAATGCTAAATTTCCATTCATCTGGGCTTCTTGTTAGGTGATATTACAGGGCTGAGTCAGATTTCCTGTTCTTTCTATTCACTAGAGTCATGTTTTGGCATTAGATATTTTGTGGATTTACTTCTAGCAGCAAGTGGATCTGTGTATTCAGGGATTCTTATCCTTGTGGGAAGCCATGCACAGGATATAGTGTGGGTTTTACCTGCTCTCTGCAGTGGGATGACCTGCAAAAGACCCCTTTAGACTCAGAAGAGGCCTTGTTCATGCTGCTGTACTTGGGCACAAGGGCCGCCCAGGGCCAATAGGGCGGGCTGGTTGTGTGGGATGAGCAAAAAAGTAAATTATTTCTCTGGTGCTGATGTTACACAGTGCTGTTTGTTCTCAATTATTCCAGATGTTTAAAGTTTATAGAGATTTCAGCACTACAGAGCTATGACTTCATCCCTCCTGTCCGATTTGGATCCACTTCCAGTTTGTTACAGGATAAGAAATGAAAAGATCTGTCACACAGAATACTGCTTCCAGTGGCTGGATGCAGGTGCTGTGTGGAACTAGGGAAGAGGAGGAAGGGAGCAGATTTCTCTTCCCATGCTCGAGGTCCTGCTCAGGATCCAGTTGTACTCCGGGCTGGGCAGTGACAGGGGGCTCAGTGCAAGGACACCGAGGCCAGGTTTTGATGGAAGGTGAAACGTGTCCATGCTCCCCCTGGGAAGCAAGCAGCAGCAGCTGTGCCAGAGGCTCTGCAGACCTCAGTTGCTCACCCCCCAAGGCTCCGTGTGTTCAGACACCACCACTTTGGCAAAGTGCCTTTTCCTCCTGCTTTGCTTCACTGCCTCAGGAGCTCCAAACAGCAGTGCTGGAGTGTCTCCAGCTCACAGGGCCTGTGCTCAGGCTGGGCATCCCCATCATCCCCTGGAATAAGCTTCCTCCAAGGGAGGCAGAAGCTTTACTGCCTCAGTGGAGTAGCCTCACCTGACATGAGAACTCCCTGAGCTGGGGAAAGGCCTTCAGGGCTGCAAAATCTGCCTTACTTTTTTAAGAAAAGCTTATGTCTCTTATCAAGGACAGAGAGAGGAAGGAGAAGGATGTCCACAGGGGAAATACTAATTTTAAGTCTCCTACCAACATGTGCTGGCTGCTTGAAGCAGTGTGTTCACAAATTTCTCGTTCTCATGAAAGGAGACAAAAATGTGCTACATATGGCAGGGAAGAGGCTGTAGAGCACAACTGCCTGGAGGAGAGCTTGAACTCTGAGAGCAGCAGCACTTGCAGGGGGTTTGGGTTTTGTTGTGTTCAGGAGGCTTTACATGTGTAGTCCATACTCATTTTCTCTGCATTTTAATGGCAGTATTTCTATTTTCTATTCAAAACTGACCAAAATCTTTGCTGCCTCTGGAGTTAGTAAAGAAGCAGAATACTTTTGCAGATAAAAACTCCAAATCTGACAGACTGAATTTATCCTAACCCAGACTTGTTACAATCTGCTTTATTACCCCTTTTCCTTCAACTTTCATTTCCTTTCTCTAAGTACAGCATTAAGTCTGGCCAGTCACTAACAGATCTATAAATCCTTCCAGAAGCAAAATAAGTCCTAAAACCCCTCCATACCTCACAGCAAACTGCTGCTGGTCACTGCTGGGCAGGGTTGCAGGATGCTGCCCTGCACAGCCCCAAGTGTGTGCTGCTCTTGTCAGCCTGGGTACGAGCTCCATTAGTGCCCACTCTAGTGGATTCCATGGATCCGGTGCTTGGCAGCAGGACAAGTTTGTGTATGAAGTGTGGTTTCAGATTCAGGCTTAAAGTACCTTTTCCATGGGTTTAGCATATGCAGCATTTTGGTTTGGGTTTTGGGTTTTTTGGTTTGTTTGATTGGTTGTTTGGTTTTGTTGGGGGTTTTAATTTTTTTTTAATATTTTTTTTTTTATATGGGAGGTCCAGTCCTGCAGATGATTGTGGGGGTCGAGACGATGTTTTGAGTGTCTGGGAGGGTTCTCTCTGCCCCTTTGGCACTGCTCTGAGCTTGCACCATTGGTTACAGTGGCCTTGGCATATCCCAAGAGCATTAGGAATTTGCTTTGGACTGGATTACTTTCCAATGAATTTTCAGGCAGACTGGATCTGTGAAGTTCAGCCTCGTGTCTTTGCTCTCTGCCCTTTTTCTCCCACTCCCACCTAAATCTTTCCTGTTGTTTAGATTAGAGACACCCCCAAAAACTCTGCACTGTGCTCTGTGCTTGCTCAGCAGGGCAAATGACTGCACATGGGGCACTGATCCTCATCAGAGGCTCTTTCCACTGTCATTTTCCTTCAGAAATGCATTTCCCACACATTCCAGCAGGAATTACCACTACATTATTTTTCTTCATGTTTCCTATGGTGTTTGTTCCTCTTTAAGGGAGGAAATTTCCATCCCTCGGCCTTTGAAACATTTTGCTTCTTTGTATTTCTCGATTTTGTTTTACACGAAGTTCTGCATGAGGGATGAAAGGGGAGAACGGGGCAGGTTGGGAGCAGCTTGGGAGCGGGGCTGGGGCGCTCCCTGCGGCTGCAGCACTCACATTGCTGCCCGCGGATGCAGCAGGGGTATTTTTAGCACTCCTCCAGAGCATCCTGCTTGCTCAGGTTACCTCACTCCGGGAGATGCTTTACATCCTGCAAAGTTTGAGGTGACTGGGCTGGAAGAGTTTAGGTAGCATGCTTTTTTTTTGGCAGTGTCCTGAAGAGCCCTTCCAGGTGTCCACTGGGAGGACAAAGCCCGCGAGGTTGTCACTGCTGGGGACAAGTTGACATTTCTCGGGCCAAGGGGGCCATGCCCTTGCCTGGAGGAGCTGGGGGCAGGGCAGGAGTGAGCTGGCAGCCCGGAGCTCCTGGCTCCTTCTCTGGTCGGCTGCAGCTCAGCTCGTGTTGCAAACCTCTCACCAACGTTCAAAAATACGAGTTCTGTTGAAGGAACAACCTCCAGAATTACCGAGATAAAATTAGACCTTCTCAAAACCTTCCTCTCAGGTTGAAATTATCTCTCTAGACTTTGTAGCACTTTTGTGAGGTGATGTACACACATAAGAAATTTTGTTACTATGTCCTGATTTTTCCAGGGAGACTCCCTTGCGGGCCAGAGCGTTTGGGTGACACCCAGAAGTGCCACCCCCGCTGCCTCGGGTGGCCCCTGGTTACTGCGGCACAGAAAGGGGGCCTTTGGAGTAACACACGCCTGCAGCGCTTCTCAGCTTTTTGCAAAAGAGCAATAAATAACTGACGCCTGTTTTAATCAGTGACCAAGCCTTTTGTGTGTTTAAAAAAATTAAATAGTGTTTAATTTTTTGCGAAGGATGCCATTAGGATGCCAGGAGGGGCGGAGGGGAGTCACTGCTCTGCAAACGAGCCAGCCAGCGTCAGTGGACATGGCTCAGCCTCTCAGCAGTCTGACTCAGTGGTAAATGCTCTGAAGGTAACGCTGCTCCTCTGGTACAGTCCATGCAAAACGTCCTGTCTGTCCCTCAACACATGTGTATTGTCCTGGCAACATCCCTGTGGGCACCACCGGGATGTTACCGTCATGAGTGGAGTTGTTTTCGTTTGTCACTCATTGCATCTGTGGACTGTGTGTTTCCTGGGCAGGGTCCAGCCCTCACAGACGTGTTGATTCCAGCTGTAGTTGCTCTCCACCTTACATTTGTAGTTCTTCTTTGAAGCTGGAAGTGGTGTTTTGCTGAATAAGGATGTCTTTCACTGAGTATGCATATTTGTGCTCCAATGGAATACAAGGGATTCCTGTAACCTGTGCAGGGAGAGAGACTTTAACGCAGAGATAAAGCCGAGGCACACAGTATATTTGTGTTAAAACTAGCAAACACCACAATCCCAAGGTCAGTGTTGAAACTCCCTTGGGAGCAGATGCGTTTTGCCCTGAAGGCAGGGCTGGATTGCAAAGACCTGTATGGCACTGATACACAGCAGTTGGCGCAAATAACCAGAGGGGTAAAGTTTCAAGCTCTCCCTTCTGTCAGCAGTAAAACTGTTGCAATTAAAGAAACTTAGAAAGTGTTACAAGATTCCAAGGTTTAGGGGGTGACATGAGACAACAAGGGGCTGAGCTCACCGTCCCACTGCAGCGCAGGCACCGGTGGTGTCCGTGTTTCTCTGGAAGGGAATAAAACGGAGGGAGAGCTGAGCAGAGGGAGGACTGTGTATTCTCTCCCCCAGTGCTGGCTCGGTCGTGGTTGTTTGGGGCTTTGGGCACCTCTGCTCTCCTGTGCTTCACTCATTTCTAACCTGCTTTAGGTTAATTGGATGTTATTCCCCACCTACACTGGTGTTGCAGGGACATACGTGGAGGGGGAGGTTTGCCCTCTTTCTGGAAGGGACTTCTGTAGACGTTCGCTCTGGTTTTGAGCTCAGCAGTGCTGTTGACTTGCCTGGACATCCGAGTCCCTGCGCGGGGTGATTATGTCCCTCAGGCCGGGTGACATTGGCTTCTCCTCGGTGGAGCCTGAGGAAATGGGTTTATGCAAGTGAACCGAGCACACATTACAGCAATCAGATCCCTTCCTGTAACACATCCCCCGGGCACAGCAGCGCTTCCCTGCAGCCACCTCTCCTGTTTTCCTGGCATCCAGAAGGGAGAGGCAGCGGAGTGTGCCCCAGCCCCTCTCCTCGTGCCCTCACTGGCAGGTCCCCTCTGCGGTGGCCTCCCCAGCCACGTCCCTGCCAGCAGCCTCTGCCCGGGAGTGCACTGTTCTCACCCTCGTATGATGTTCCCAGCTCCTGAGGAGCGCCTGCTTCAGAGTGCTCCAGGTCCTCTCTGCATCTTCCACGAATTTCACCTGCTGCTGCCTAGAAAACAAAGCTGTGCCGGGTAATTTTGTCAAGAGATCCTGTGTCATTATGGAAAGAAACCTTTTGTCGTTCTCTAAAAATCCGCCTTGGCAAAGGTTCTTCCCTGAACGGAGCATTTAACAAGGTGCTTTTGGTAACCTGTAGTAACAGCTGGTCTGTGTAAGTGAAATATTGGAACAACAGCTGATGCTTTGCTTGCTGAAATGGATTGATAAGAAATACACAGATTTTAGTTCAATATGATGTGAAAGCTGAGCTTTAAGTTCACTAGGAGGTAATTCAGCAATAGATATAAATGAAGTGTTGTATCCAAAGGGAGAGTGAGCTGTCAGCTCTCAGACTGCCCAACTTCCCCATCCCCAGTCAGGGAGCAGGAAACCTGCTGTTTCCCAGGGTGGACACATGGGTTTGGTCCCACCTTTCTGGGGAATGCACACTCTGCAGAATCAGGTGCAGGAGGAAGAACCAGCCAGCACCAGGAGCCTGCTTTTCTGTACAAATTTGGCAACTTGGAATTCTTGCAACAAAGAAATAGTCTCTGTTGTAAAACCTCATAGTTAGTGTAACCCACTTGTGCACAGCAAGAAATCTAGAGAGCATATATTTAAAGGGACATTTCCATTAGAAAACAGAAGGGAGTTGTTAAAATAGTGCTGTTGTTTTCCTGGCTTTGAAAAAAATGAAAAAAATATTTTAAAAATTGCCTGAAATCTCATTCTGGTGGAGGAAGTGGGGAACAAGAGCAGAGCTTTGCCATGCACCTGGCTGGCTAAGGCTCTTCCATGACCTGCTCCACCAGGCAGGATGGTTGGAAAAAGTTGCCATGTGTGTGTCCCCATGCCTGGGCCACTTGTATCTGACCAAACTGCTTGTGGTGCTCCACACAGATTGGCTTTGGACTGAGACAGCTGGAACAATGTGCAGGGTAAGTTTAAGGTGTTTAATTTTATATCCCATATTGAGCCTGGAGACACCTGAAGATGCAGAGTAGTCTTTGTTTAAATGCTGACTGTATGTCCTTGAAGATTTTATATGGAAATTGAGTAAATTACTGTTTCTATAATGCAATTACTCTTTCATTAGGAGCACTGTAGTGTTAACATGTGGGTTAGTATTGATCAGAAAAATCTATGTGTATAATATATCTGGGATAAAGTACTGTATGACTCAGCTGACCTGAATTTATCCTTCCTAAGAATAAAACTTAGCAAGTGTGATGAAGCCTGGCAGCCTCAGTTTCCCCACCTGAACAATGGCCCTTTTGTATTTTTCTGCCTATGATATTCCTTCACAATTTATGGATAAAACCCCAGTTTGTAAGTCATACATATTTAATAGTAATCCATAAAGATTCTTGTGATGTAAGTAATGCCACTTCTAAAATGCTCAATTTGACATTATCACTTCATTTGTGTAAATCTCAAACATGTACTTGTATCCCACCTTGTCCCTTTGTTCCCTAGCCATTCAAAGCTCTGCTGCTGGCATTGAAATGCTCCCTGTTCCTCTGACTTTTATAATCTATGCCTGATTTGACTATTGATATATTATTATACTTTTTAAATAGTTGGTAATTTCCTTTCTGGTTTTGTCTTCTTTTACACCCACCCAGTCCACGTTAAAAGCACATTGGATTTGTGATGAACTAATTATAATATTTCTTTTCTGTTGCATTCTCCTTGCAGCTCCTGCCAGGCTGTAACTCAGTGTTTAGCTGCAGCCTGATGCACTGTGGGTGTTTCACAGGAAACATTTGCCATGGCATCGTTTTGCCTGTGAAAACAGTGGAACGATAACAAGTTTCACTTTGAGCTCCAGAATTTTGATGCATGCTGTTGATTGGTACCAAAATGCAATATTACAAAATGCAAATACGGGTGTGTAATTCATGCTGTAGGCATTTTGTGGTGGTATATGATCGTGCTGGTATTTTATTAAGGTGGGAATTCTTTCCTCAGGATGTGCATATGGAATTGGTGCTTCCTCATCAACAATGTATTTGGGGAGGGTTTTGCTTTGTAGCTATAAGCTTGTAGTGCCTTTTGAAAATGTAGCCACATGTGGCAGCAGGTTTAGAGGTAGTTCATGGTATATTAATGAGCATGGGGGTAATTCCAAAGCACAGGAATGTCTGGAGGGCTGTTATTCATGATTTTTCTCAGGTTACTGGGAAGTTTTGTTTGAAATTCACTTGGGAAGGAAGACCAAGGGTAGGTGGGAAACACCAGCTGGGATTAAGGGTGTAGCTGGGCAGGAGGGGTCAAGGAGCTGAGATTTCCATAGGTATTTCCTGCTGCTGGTGGAGTCCCACAGGGCTGGGATGCTGCTGCAGCCAGCAGATGTAATGGCTCTCACCTGCAGTGGGGTGCAGTTCCTGCCTAGCTTCCAGGGGACATTCCTGCATCCTGCTCCTGAGTTGGAAATAAGCTAAAAAGGAATCTCCATGGCTGCATCGTGAGCCTCACAGCTGTCCTTTAGCTAAGGTTTCTGCTGAAATCTGTAATGATTTTGAGTGACATTTTGACCCCAAGTTGTCACTTGTGCTTAGGACATGGGCTCTCTTGTATGGGTTTGTCCCTTCCTAGCAATCAGAGGTCACTCATTCAGTTGGAAATAAAGGACTTTGGCAAGTGTCACCTCCTAGTTTATTACTGCGTCAGCATTAGCTGCATGGTAAATATTGTCTTAATGTTTGTTGACAAGAAAAATTGTTGAAAGTCATGGGCAGGTACAATGTGCCTTCTCACAGAAGCTGTCCAGAAGACCTTCCTCTTTGCTAGTATTAAGCTGGGAAAATCAGGAGCCAGAGGTTGGAAAGAATGGTTGGATCCAGCCTGGCTGTGCCACGGGCACACAATTTGGGAGGTGTCACTGAACCTCCATTTCTCATGCTCTCACCACTGCAGTGTTTCACTTCACAGCAAACATGCCTAAAGCACACATGTTTTTTATGATGGTGACTTGGAATTTCTGGCTGCAAGATTTTGGTCATATGGCAAGTTTGCAGGGTTTAGGTCATGCCCAGCCATTGGAATTAAAGACAGTTCCCTTTAAAGACTTGACTTTGTTTGGCCCTGTGCTTTAACACTGTAGTCATGTTGCTTCCAGTCTAAAGTATTTCTGGATTTCATGCTTACAGTCAGGTTTTCTTCAGCAAAGGCTCAGAGAAACTGGGTTATTTTCCCATCTCTTGCACAGAATCACAGTAGGACCTTGGGTTTGCTCTGCCTTTGCTCATCAGCTATAGGAACTACCTTTTCAGGATGTCAGCTTCCCAGGATCCAGTTCCTTTGTCTTTATTCAGTGCCAGCTAATGCAGAGTCTGTTCGCTGCTGGACTTTAGGCGCTGGTGAAGTACGAATAATGAATGATGACAATGGAAAACATTGGATTAGTGGGTGATTTAGTAGCAGTTACAAAAAAATCATCTGAAATTGCAATACAATTGATAGGAATCACCATTCTTGTCTCTAGTAGTCCCTGAGAGGCCTGGGGACATGACACAAGCTACTGTTCTTGTGCTCATATTCCATCAACCTTTCTATAAATCATTATAAAGTACTTCCCTGAATGTTGGGGGGGCATATCACTTCTCTGCCTTTTTAATTGCAGTATTGTAACATGGGTGTTAAGCAAAGTGTAGCACAGTGAGTGCAGGCACAACTCCTCTGACCTCAAGGAAGAACTAGTGTAGTAAACACTTCTAATGCCGTGCTTGATTTTAAGAGAACAAGTAAATCCTTTGAAACAGAGAACTGCCCTGTGGTTTTTAAACTGGAGACGTTTAGACATCTCTGGATAGATCTTTGTGCTTCTGAATCACATTCTGCAAGAGATGTGGTTGGGGAAGTAGTTGGACAGAGTTCCCGTTGAGGTCTGCAAACACCCTCAGTCTTGTGTGTGAAGCATAAAATATCCCAGTGATGCACGTGCCAGTTCATGTGTCCCCGTTTTTAGTCATTTTTACCTGGCAGCATGTGCTTTCTGTGTCCCTTGAGAGACAGTCTCTGCTCCTGTTGTGTGTCCCTGCCCTGTGTCCTAGCTGTGCTGCATGGTGTGTGTGCCAAGCTGTGGCATTCCAGGTGCATGTCCATAGGAACGACAGTGCTCCTTAACTGGGGATAATGTGCTCTCTTTCCATCCCTCCCTCTAGGTTGTGTGGAGGAAACTTGGAGATGCTGCAGGGTCGTGCCCTGGAATTAGACAACACTTGTCAGGAAATCAGTACAAAGGACCCATGTAAGAGGCCCTGAGCACGTCCTCTCTCTGAAGAGCGTGGTCTGAACTGCCCAGGAGAGGGGAAGAACCACCTGTGTCTGCCGCAATTCCCAGCTGACGACGGGGGTCTGCACTGCGAGAGACTGCTGGAAAGGGGGGACGTTCTGCACAGGGGTCTGGCGGGGAGCTGTGTGGCAGTGTCCCCCATTCCTGCTGTTCCAATATCCCGGCTAACGAAGCGCTGCACCCTCACTGCAACACTCCACCCTTAGAAGCACTGAGGTATTGCCATCCTAACCAAAAGATATTTGGGATTCTGCAGGCATTACGCAAAATAAGTTTTATTTTGGTTAGTTACAGTGAATCTCTGATAGGTCTGAATGAGTTTTCCGCTGGATTTAAGAAAGGTTTTTCAGCAGACTGGAGAGACACTGATAAACTGTGCCTTTGGTCTCCGCAGGTTTGAGAAAGTCGCTTCTTAGTAACTTCACACTTCAGTCTGTAAAGGATCTGTTAATGGTGCTTAGGCAATTTCCAGGTGATTTTTTTGCTTTGGTAGAATACCTGCCTTTGGAGGTGCTAAAAGACCATAAAGTCCTAACCAGCCGGTAGTGTAGCATAACTACAGTACTTGTAGTGATCCACAATTTCTTTCTAAATGAAAGTCGAGATAGCTTTCTTTTCAATTCACTTTGATGCACATCTTCTGAAGAGGTGTAAGGTGTTTAATGAACCACCCTTTAATGAATAGAACACTTAGGCATCACTATTATAGGTCTCAAGTCAGGATTTCCATTAGAATTTATTTTCCAAAGTATTTTCCAATTGTCAGGATGCTAATTTCTACTGTTTAATTTAGAGACATGCTGGTTTGTTTAACAAGGAGCTGAAAGATTACACTCCATTATAAAAAAAGCTTTTTTTGCCACTGTAGCGTTCTTTGAAAGAAGGTTTTATTATCCTCAGAGCATGTCTTTCATTTTTACGAGGCAGAAAGCTCTTGTTCAGATTGCCTGAGATTTGACCAGACGGCACCCTAGATGTGCTTAGTTTATTTTTATCTCTGTGTATGATCCTAGTTGTGTGTATTGAATTACAACAATAGATATTTTGTGTATATCTTAAAGCAATGATAGTTTCATGTATGAATGTGCAACAGGCTTGTGACTGGATGCTGTTGCTTAACTTTTTACCATAGCTGAGAATCAAAAAGACTAATAAAAATTAATAAAAAAAAAATAGGAATGCAACAATTCCTGGGTTTCTGGTTTGTTCTTGGTTACTAAGGTTTGAGCCGAAGTCAGAACCTCTGTTTTTCTGAGCTTGGACTGTATCTGTGAGCTGTTTGCAGTGAAATGTAGCTCGGTTGCTGTACAATCTTTTGTTATATGGGAGTATGATGTAAATCTGCTATTTGTCTTCAGAAAAAGCGTGTTAATTTGCAGCAGTAATTCTGTTGGTTTCTGTTGTTATTTTCACTTGGTACCATTCAGTGTAAGGCCTCTGATCCAGCGTTGCTTTCTTGGGCAAAACTCCCGTTCACTGCTTCTCCTTGAGTTGGAAATGCAGAATCCAGCCTTCTGTTTTGAACCATTGCCCTGCTGCGTGGTTTCTGATATAACCCCGAGCCCAGACAGCTATCTGTTCTCTTCCCATGTTGTTTTCACCCCCTATATTGTTTGCAGAGTTCAATTTCAATTGTTGTATTCCTATCTCTCTGTATGTATGAACGGCTGTAACACCTGTACTTGTGCCTGCACTTTGGACGTGCAGGGGCCAAGTGAGGGACACTGGTCTTTTGACACTACACTTGTGTAAATTTTGATACTGTATTAAAACTATTTTTTTACAGTTCTGCATACGATGGGG
The DNA here is from genome assembly GCA_013390105.1 of Tichodroma muraria. Classification (NCBI taxonomy): domain Eukaryota; kingdom Metazoa; phylum Chordata; class Aves; order Passeriformes; family Sittidae; genus Tichodroma; species Tichodroma muraria. Next base: position 185,163 of record WAAG01040813.1, read on the forward strand.
TATCAAGTATTGTGTTCATCTTAGCAACGGTAATAAATTATAGAATCCCACCCTTGTTTGCTCTCCTTTACTGACTGAAGCTCTGAGCTGCTTGTGCTTACAGGCAGGAGGCACTGGAAATGTTTCCTGCTTAGTTGAGAAATTAGCTGCACGCTGTGCATTTTTCTTCATTTTCTTGCCAGGTGTCTTTAAAAAAATCCCAGCAGTGTGAAGTTGCTTCTCTGTTTTCTGCTAAATGAGGAATAGCTGTGGGTGGTTGTGCAGGGGGTTGTGACCAGATGCAACTCGTTCAGTCCTCAGCTGTGCTGGGTTTGCAGCCCCAGGACACCTGTGCTGGTTCTTTCTTCCTGCCCTCCTCACAGAGCAGTCTTGAGGTGAGGACAGGAGGACGTGGAGCTCCTGGAGTCTTCTTGTTCAGGTAAGGGGTGCTGGTGGGGCTGGGGGAGACTGGCAGTGTCCTACACTGTGTTGGTGGCCTTGTGTGCCACCACATCCCTGCCCCAGGATGGGGTTGTGTGGGCCAGGGGAAAGGGCTGGCTCTTACTGCAGAGCAGAGAACTTCCACTAAATTTTCTGGAGAAAAGAGATACTTAGTACAATCAATATCTTTAAGCTAGTAAATCCCATGGGAACTCCTTAAAATGCACCTTCCTGACAGAAAGCGGGCAGTGTGTGGACAAGGGTGTCAGTGCTCTTGGGAGTGTCTGTAGCCTGCTGAGATGCCTCTGTGCTAATGAATAAAAATTACTGTAGTACTTGGGGACCTTCAGCTCCTCTGTCTTGCTCCCTGCCCCTGTGGTTAAGCTTTTTCTGTGAAATGTAACTGTGCCAAGCCTCGTGGACTCTTTGTGCAGCTGTTTTTAGCAGAATTCTGCTTTGGTTGAAGATTTGCACGTATTGTTACAGGGCCTTTCCCAGGATCTGAGCTGAGCCTGAATGAACTTTAAATTCACTGTGCAAGTGAATTTTAAATAGCACTTGTGTAGTGGATGTATGGAGTGGATTTTACCTTCTGTACTGCAGAAAAGCTGCTTTGCTGAAGGGTTAGAAGGTAAAGAATGGCACTTTGTTTTTCTGCAAGTGACTACTTTCAGTAGAGCCTGTTACCCAAAGGCTGCAGTTGATGGATGTGTTTATGAACGTGGCATGAAACCAGAGTGCCCTTTTTAACGTTTGGAGCAGCGCTAGCCCAAACAGCCTCTGTGGCCTGGGGACAGCACCTGGCCCTGCGCTCCTTTGTGCTACCCAAACCTCTCAAACACCAAATGCCCCCTAGGCTCTCTGTGTTGCCTCCACAACAAATACCAGCCATGCCAGGGCACTGGTTTGTTTAATTCCACAAATGTTTTTGAAATAAATCCCAGGGTGATGTTAATTCTTTATACTGAACTCACTGCTTTGATACAGAAGAAAATGGCTCAGCCATTTTTTTCCCTCTCACTTCTAAGTGTAAAAAAGTCTTGATGAGACTGTCCTTTATTTTGAGCAGAATGGGCCAGCAAATGCAGCTGCTGGGTATGGAATGCCAAAATCTCTATCTCCACACTTATGTTTTCCAGGCTCAGGTGAACCAGTTGTCAATGTCCCCAAACCAGCACCAGACTGCAACTCTGGTCATCCAGGATCCCCAAGGTAAGAACAGCTGACTCGATAGGAGCTCTGCCTGGAATGAGTAAATAAAGGCTCTGCATTAAATAATCAAGCAGCAAACAGAGATTTGCTGGGCTGCTTTGTGGGTATGGTACTTTCTAGCATGTGCAGTTGGGTCAGGGAGTGAATTGTGAGGTGGTGTTTGCTAGAGCTGGCAACTCGGGTCTGATGTGTGCAATACTGGGAGTGAGAGGGAAAAGGAACTGCCAAAGGAGGAATGAGCAAATCATCTTAATTGGAATTACTCCTTTCTGAAAGAAAAAGCTCCTTCCCCTCCTGCTTGGTGGTTCCAGATTCCTCCTTTTTTTTTCTTTTTTTTTTTTTTTTTTTTTATCCCAGAAATAGCATGGCATGGTTGAGATTTTCAATGTGTGGAAGGTCAGAGGAGGGGAAGGCTTAGCAAGACTCCATGGGATTGGTGGGGATCAAGCAACATAGAGATGGTAGTGTGAAGGAAAATGAGCTTTTGAATGCTCTTGCTCAAATAAAAATATGACTGTGTTTTAAAAGCTTAAGATAACATAGACCAGAGATAGAAACCTTACTTGAATCTTTTTTATCTGTGAATATGAGTTCCATGTGAGTAATTAAAAAATTGAGAAATATTGATGGGGATGATGAGAAATAAGTGATACCATAGTATCCTGTGATATTGATATGAAGGCTTTGCTGGAGTCAGGTTCTGGGGAGCTCCAGCCCAGTCCAAGCATTAGTGGCTCTCCTCATGCTACCGGCTTGTGGGGATGGACCCCAGGGACTGCATCTGTCAGAGGACACGTGGTTCTGTCTGAAACAGCTTCCTAAACACCTAGTTCACAGAGAAGTGCCAAAATAGTAATACTGAATTATTTAACGTGTTTGTTAGAACATGATAATTACTCTCCCCTTGAATAAGAACTTGGTATAATGATCTCTTCAAAGCACGGGCTGTGGCCCTGAGGTTTGAAGTTTCTTTGGATTTTTTTGCCCCCCACTGCTGTGTGTAGGTTGAAGTAGATTTTAAGAAATATTTTTAAGTCTGCAGATAAAAATAAAGGAAAAAATAACACTGGGAGCCTACTGCCAGCCTCTGTAAAGGAAGAGGACAAAGGGAAGGGGGATGGGGACCTGCCCAGCCAGGATCCAGGCTGCTGCAGGTGAATCTCGTGCTGCGTTTAGGTGGGACAATCTATTTGCAGTGAGCTCACCTGTGTGTGGCAAACATTGAGAGAGAGAAGGTGGGTTAATCCTTTCACAGGTGGCTTAGTTTTCTTTTTATCATCACTGTTGGTAAGTGCCAGGGGCTGGCATTGGCCTGTGAGCAGTGGTGTTCCCAGGCCTGAACACCTCCGCTGTGGAGCGGGAGGGGTTTGGAGCTTTTTCCAGGAAGCTTGGGAAGTCCCTGGTGTGACATAGGGCCATCCTGGCTCAGGCCAGCGTGCTGAGCCCTGTTAAAGCACAGCTTAAGTGTAAAGGTCAGAGTAAAAAGAAAATGTTCTCTTGGGTTTGGAGGTGGCCTTTCCAAATAGGATCCGGTTTGTTGTCAGAGCGGTGGGAGTCGGCCTGAACGTCAGTCAGTGGTGTGCGGCTGTCGAGCTGCTCTGTTTTCGCAGGCATTAGACTCCATAACAGAGGAAATACGCAATCTAAAAATACAGTATTTTCCTTCTCCTGCTGAAGGGGGAGTCTCCACAGTCTGCTGTATGCTCCCATTTAGGAAGGCCCAGAGCTCACCCTACCCAACCTTGAGAATCCCAGGAAAAGCACACCATGAAACATGGAAATGTTTCCATGGGAACCATTCCTCTACTCCTGCTAATAAAACAGACCTATAACACCAGTGACAACAGGTCCCACTTTCTGCAGCAAACTACAAACAGTGAATGCTACAAAGGGAGCTGGTAAAGAGCAAAGTATAAATCAACAGAAATGCTAAATTAGGTATGTGCATGCCTCTCTGTGAGAAAGCACAAGCAGATAAACAAAGCCCTTGGGGAAAAAAAAAAAGATCATTTTAATTACTGCACATCCAGCCAACATATAAACCCCATGGATTGTGTGAAATCAGGTTTGTTCCTCTGATCCACAGCAGGAAACCCTGTAGCAGATCAAATGTGTTCAGGGAGGCTGTCCTGCTAATTGCTGCTCCTAGCTGAGCCAAAGCAAGCTATTTAGACAAAGGAGAGAATTCACTTTTTATTTGGTATTAATTATGAAATAGCATGTCTTGATGGGCTTCACAATAACACTACATTTCCTGGGGAAAAAAAAACAAACCTAGTTCTAATCCTGTGAAATAATTGGAGAATTAACCCATTGCTTCAGGCTGGAACCCCAACATGTGCATACAATTAGGTGCAAGATGAGTGATGTCATGAATAAGGCCTTTTCTTCAATCACAACAGATTACAAAACTCATTTTAAAGCCTTCCTTACAAGCATTCTTGTCTGTTCTGATGTTAAAACTGTGATTTTATTATTATTTTTTTTCCCCTTTCTGGCATGATGTTCACACTTCCTTTTGGTTTTTATTTTCGAGCCTGTTGTGGCTGTTTTGCAGTGTCTCTGGCGTCTCACTAGAGATTTCAGAGTTTTGCACTGGGTATTTTGGGGGTTGGATGTGTTGCTTGGGTACTCTCACTTTATGCTGCTAAACATGGACTGGAAATTTTAGTTTCTTCCCGTGCTGGGTTGTCTCGGAGCAGCTTATCCACATTTGTAGCCATGGACATATAAAACCAAAAAGGCAGGGAAGAAGTTGTGTTGGTACCCTGACAGAATGGAAACTGCAGGAATATCCACACTGAGCATCCATAATCCATATGTGCTTATGTTAAGTAATAACTTTCCTGTGTCCAGGAAAGTGTTTCTGCAAGCGCTGATGGAAAACTGAGCTGGATGGGGAAGCAGGTATGTGCCAGCAGAGAGCAATAAATGTGCTGCTTTAAAGGCACTTCGGAGACATTTTCAGGTGTAAAAATGAGCAGTTGGTTAAAAAAAATACAAATAAATGAAAATTAGACAACTTGAGGCTTTCCCAGCTGCTTCCCTCTGCTCTTTTGAAGCTGCCTTCTCTTTTCTCGGAGTGTTGTTCCATGAGACAGTGGGCTTGACTTTTTCCCGGCCAATATCCCTATTTTAGCAGGAAAAGGGAGCTGTGGAGAGAAGAGGCAGCCAGTGATTGGTGCCCAGACTGGCGCTGATAAGGTTTTATATTGGATCTCGATTAATTAATTGATGCTGACGTCTCAGTCGGAAATGTCCTCACCTGGTTGAGGAAGGCACCGAGGGCTTGGTCCTGCCGTGTCCCAGGCTTCACTTGGCTGGGATCGGGGCGGGGGTTGTGGGGATGTTTCCGTCCCCTCGGCTCCCCGGCGCTGGCTTTTACGGTCGGGTTTTTCACGTGCTGCAGCCGGGATGGCGGGAGCACACCCCAGAGCCTTTCCTGCCTCCTCTCCCCTCACAACTCCCATCCTGTCTCACGGCTCCTCTCTCTCCCCTCACCGTTCTTCCCTCATGACTGCCTCCTGTCTCCTCGCAGCCCCATTCTCCCCTCGGCTCCCCTCTTGCTCCTCTCTTTCCCCTCACGACTTCCCTCTTTCTCCTCACAGCTCCATTTTTCCTTCACAGCCCCATTCTCCCCTCGGCTCCCCTCTTGCTCCTCTCTTTCCCCTCACGACTTCCCTCTTTCTCCTCACAGCTCCATTTTTCCTTCACAGCCCCATTCTCCCCTCGGCTCCCCTCTTGCTCCTCTCTTTCCCCTCACAACTCCCCTCTCTCTCCTCACAGCTCCATTTTTCCTTCACAGCCCCATTCTCCCCTCGGCTCCCCTCTTGCTCCTCTCTTTCCCCTCACAACTCCCCTCTCTCTCCTCACAGCTCCATTTTTCCTTCACAGCCCCATTCTCCCCTCGGCTCCCCTCTTGCTCCTCTCTTTCCCCTCACAACTCCCCTCTCTCTCCTCACAGCTCCATTTTCCCCTCACGGTCCCATTCTCCCCTCACAGCGCCGCCAGGACCAAGCCTTCACCCCCAGCACAGGTACCTACCATAAATGCAAAAAATAGTGGTCTGGGAGAGTCTGGAGGGAAAGAGAAGAAAAAAAAAAAAAAAAAAAAAAAAAAAAAAAAGGTGGAATTTGGAGATTTCCAGTCCTTTGTCATAGAGGGAGAGAACTTTTCTTGGGCTGGATGTATTCTACATAAAGAATTTGTGCCTCCACCTGTGCCTGTGGGTAACTCAGGAACTGCTGATGTCACAGACTGAGGAAAACTTTCTGAATGCACATTATAAAAAATGGTTTTGAAGTCATATTTGCTGCATTTTAGTTTTCTGTCATCATAGAAAATGCATAAACAGTCTATAAATCAGAACAATTGCAAGAGGGAAAGATGAAAGATGTTTAGTCGAATTACCACGTGCTATTCGTTTGGTAAGGGAGAAAATATCAGGCAGATTTTTTTTTCTTCCCTAGAAGTAATTAAATACACTCCCAAAAACGTTTTGGGCTAGCTTGCCTATTAAGCGCATTTTTAGTTCCTATTTCACGTATTACTAGCCTCAGAATTCCAGTGGCCTGAACAAGAGGAGCTGAAATTACATAAATTAAAGGATAGTATTAGAAGAGAGCTGTGTAACCAAAGTAACTCTCTGCTCGGATGTGTCCTGTGAGTTTTCATTCTTTTCAGATACATAAAGATATCCAAAGGGCAGCAAAAAAGACTGCAATGCTGGCCTATAATTGCACACAAACCCAAGTTTTTATTCTGTTTTCAATTACTTGAGTGATCTGTACAATATTCCAGCCCACCAGAAAATTAATGCTGGTTTACCAGATATTCACTTTAAAAAAAAAAAGGCCCAAATCCCTTCATGTTTCTATTGCTGCTTTACAGACACAGCCCTCTTAACTGGGATTTCATGGATGTAAGTAACTGGAAAATTAGCTCAAAATGATGCATTTTCTATTCTTGTTTTGGTGTGTCTGTTGAGATTGCCTGAGGAGTGGGTAAATTACATGGAAGTTGTCACATGTAGTGATTAAAAAGGTTTAAAAATCAATTTCACCATGCAAATTGGCAGAGAGGGGTAACTCTGTATGGGGTTTGCTCCGAGTTTGTGGAGCCTGTGCCTGAAAAGCAGACTTATTTTATTTGGTCTCAGCCTAGTGCTTATGTTAGTATGTGGTGTTATTTGCTGTGGTACTACTGGAAGGCACCTGGGAATGCTTGATGCCCTTTGCTTGGGAATACTGCTCAGAAAAATTCTGCTGTTTGAATACTGCTGCTGAGAAAAGATCCCTGCAGTCTGCTGCTGACTTCAGCCCTAGTCCTTCAAATAATTTCAGAAAATTATTGGGTAGATCCCAAACAGCCTCATTAACACCATTTTTGTTAACACATTTTCTCTCAATTTTAAGCCTTCCAACAGGTGTCTGATTGGGGGTTTTTCGTTTACATCAATGTGAAATACTCATTGACATGGAAAAATGCCTTCATCTCTTTGAGAGACAGGTTTGGTTTGCACGTATTCCTGCTGTGCACAGGAGCATTCGCTGCTGATTAGAGGGGTACAGCTCTGTTTGCAAAGCAAAATGCTTGCATGAGCAGATTTCTTCCCTTTGCCTTCTGGTTTCTCTTTCTGACTGGAGTTTTCCAGGTGCAAAATGGTCTTCACTCAGAGAAAAGATCATCTGGGTTTTGTCAATTGTCAGAGGAATAAAACTTGGCAGCTGAGAGCTGATTTCAGTTCTTCTCCTTTCCTACTTTGGGTCTGGAGCTGGTTTTGTGGCTGTGCCAGGCAAGTTGGCAGAGGCTGCTGGGCCTTGGAAAGTCATGCCGGGCTGTGGCTGGAGCAGCTCCCCGCTCCCTTTATCCCGTAGGAGTGTGTTTGTTTTGTGTAGGAATGTCAGTCTGTCGGAGAAACAGCATTTCTCCTGCAGACAATGACAATAAACATGGCGTTCTGTGGTGCTTTAGCTCCACGTCCAGCATTCCACTTCCAGCCTCTCCTCTCGGCATGGTCCAAAGCAAAGCTATGGATGATTGAGAGAAATAATGCACAAAGGAGAATTATCTGAATGCCTTTGCTGTAGTGGGTGCTGTGAACCTCCTGGGATGTGTTGCAGGGGTGGTTTTGATCACTCTGTGCAGTGTAGACCTCCAAATCTCAACGCTGGTATGCGCGTGTCTCCCTCCTGGCCACGGAGCTCAGGGCAACCAAAAGAGGTTTCCTTCAAAATTTAACAATGCCCATTTGTTGGCAGGGAAATGAGTAATTACTGAAGTGGAACACCTCAGTAGTGGGAGGTTTTGGTCCGTCATGTGGAGCGCCTGTGCAAAAATGTTTTCTGTGCTTTTGCCGCGTCCGATTATTTCTCTGGCGTTAGGGGGAGCTGCTTTTATTTGGGCTGTAAATGTGGCCTGATTCTCTGAGCCCCCCACTGCCAGACAAGGGTGCTCCCTCTGCAGGGGAGCAGGGCACCCAGGCACGGCGCAGGACTGTCGCGGCAGCCCTCGCCACAGGCAACCGCGAGCAGCCGTTTCCAAAGGACCTGAGCAGCGTTTCCAGAAGCAGCTCCCGGATGGCAGGAGAAACATGGAGGCCCCAGCCTGCCTGCACATGGTAGGTGACAACATTCCTCAGCTACTGATAGGCTTTAAAGATATATATATATATTTATGTGTGTGTGTGTGTTAATTTTCAAGAATGCTGATTCGTATCTGGTGGGTTGTGCAATGTATCAGTTGTTTGTGTAAATAGATTTTTACCTACTCCAAGAATTACCCTGGCAAAGGGCTTAATAAATTGCAGGAGACAGGAATGAAGAGGAAAGTGCAACCTTTAACCAGAGCATAAAGGAGTCGTGGATGTGGAATTTTTTTTTGTTTTCCTCTGTAATGAATGTACAATATTTTTCTCCATTACTAGCTGTTGGCTGTGTAAGTGAAAATTTAGAGGCTGGCGAGGCAAGGCCATAGAAATGAAGAAATACTAGTACATAAACCGATTTGCACTAAAATATTATGCTTGTCTAGAAGATAAGTAACACTGTGTGCTAGTAGTGGTAGCAGAGTGATGGTTTGTTATGAACCCTCATAATTTATCCCATGCAGACTGTTTCCTGTGGACTAAGGGCTCGATAGATCCTCTCAGCCATCCTGGTGTAGCAGGAATCAAGGTTTTGTGTTTCACTCTTGACTCAGTGGATCAAGGAAGAGAAGCCAGGAAGCAGATTTCGTGATTAATTTGCTGGGTGTGCAGGTTATTATTGCTGCAAATCTCTATGGCTTGGTCCACCTGAGGATTGTGTGGTATCCAAGTACTAACAACATGAGCCTGCTTGCTCCAGGGGAGCTGGTATGTTTAAAAATCAGTATTTGAAATTTGAAGAATTTCCAGGAGTCCCTCCTTGGGGCCTGTAAGGTGGGAAGCTTGGCCACAGCTGAGCTGGATGTTCAAAGAAGGTGGACCCAGGGTTTCAGTTTTATTGTCTGTGCTCCCTCTTTCTCTAAGTGGTTGTGTCAGGGTGCTTTGAGCTTAAAGGGAATGTTGCTGAACATGTTACAGGTTTTTAAAAGTGAGTTTGATACTGTTGTAGGGCAAGAAATCGCTGACTAGTGGGTTAGCCTGCAGTCAGTGCTGCGTGGCCATTTAGAGCTGATGATGCAGCCACAGGTTGTTAAACAATTTTAAGCGGGCCTATCTTCAAAGCTTGTAACACTAACATTTAATGAAGTGAAACACAGATCAATGGTAAATTTTGTGCAGCGGCTCAGCTGTATTGATTGCAAGGTTCAAAGATTTTCAGTATGGCCCTATTAAACACCTCTAATGTTAGGGTTGAAATCATGCTTGGCAAATGCTAACAAGGTTGAAAATAATTCCTGCTTTCCAATAATCTGCCGCTTTCAGGTCAGCCGGGAGGGGCGGCAGCTGCTGGGTCGCGCAGCAGTTGCTCCTGGGTCAGCCTGGGCTGGAAAAGAGAGGGAGTTCCGTGCTGGCACAGCGGCAAAGGCAGCGCTGCCGCGCCTGCGGCTGCCGGGTGCGCAGGTGGGGGAGCTCCCGCTGTGCAACTCTCGTCTCTCGTTCCCCGGGGCGATTTTGGCTGCTGCACGTGGACAGGGCTAAACCTGGCCCAAGCGCGACAGCCACGGAGCAGTTTGGCCCCTCCGTGCCCGGGGCGCTGTGGGTGGACGGCGGCCCCGGGCAGGGACCTGCTGAGGACTGTCTGCCACAGCGGCTGTTTGGCGGAGCAGCTGAGAGTGTAATTTAGCTGTACTTGGCTTTGGCACGCTAAAAGCTGGATCCTGGCTCCAGCCCGGTCCCCCGGTGAGAGCTCTGTAATTTGTAGCCACTCAAGGATGCCGGCGGCTTTTCCTCTGCTCCGCGGGTGAATTGCCGGACTCTGCGGGCTCGGCTGAGCCGTGCCCCCTCCTGCCCAGCAGCGGGATGGGAATGGGAAGATGTACGATCAGGCAGGCAGTACGGCAAAAATAAAATCGATACAGATCAACTGAAGGGTTTTAATCCTGCCTTGTAATAACTCCTTATCTCTCCATCCCCCATATTCGTTACAGTGTGGTGTCACTGAACGCTGCTCGATTGCAAATCAGAACGTCCCCATGCAATGGAGTGACTATAAATGTGTACACACACACCAGGAGTGCACCCCTTGCTGTGACAATGGGGGATGTGCATGGAAACGAACCCAGGCAGCTTCCAGGGCGAGTGCAGCACGGCTGGGCCTTAGGGAACGAAGTCTGGGTGCTTGACTCTGGCAGCTCCTGCTGCGGGCCGGCTGACATCGCACACTTCACACCTGGGTAGGAAGGGTTCTTCTTCTGTAAAACAGCAGCTCCCTCTCCTGCATATATTCTGACAACAGCAATTAGAAACATAGCAGCACACCAGGGAACTGCTAAATATAGAGCGGCCTGAAGGGATAAGCTTATGTTTCCTGGATTTTTTTGGTGTGATTCCCCACCCCTACCTGCCTTAGGGATGGTGCAGGAGAATTTAAAGGTCAGGTGAACAGAATACCTCGGAAAGAGGAAAAGGGATCCCTACTTCTGCCACTGTGGTATAAAAAATAGAAGTAAGGAAATTCCATTGGGAAATAAAGGACCATTAACTCAAAATGAGATTTTGCCAGCCTGTGGTTGATAAAGCTCCTGCCAGTTCTGTGCTAAGGAGGTGGAAGAGATACTGAACTAAGGGAGTGTGGGGGCTTGAGCACAGCAGGATCTTGGTCCTGCACTGGAGCTCTGAGAAGGGAGGCTTTGCTGCAATCCAGTCCTGACCTGGCTGGGCCCACAGTGCTGTGGGACATCACAGCTCCTCTACAAGAAATCCTGCCTTTAGGAAATTCTCTCCCTTTAGGAAATGCACAAAGAGAGAGTGCTTTAATTCCTGGATGCCTTAATTCAAGATGAGTTGTCACTGCTGCAATAACACAAATTTTGCTCGTGTGTAATATATTATTTATTTAATGGAGTCTGAATGAAAGAGCTCCCTCACTCCCTGTCTGTGGTGTGCAAATGTCTAGGGAGGGTTTAGTGCTTGCTTCAACAGCTCACGCTCCTAAAGGCTTGACATCTTGTTTATATTGCCTAAATAGATACATGCTATTTCCGGGAGCTGGTGTTGGGCTTTTATGACAGTCTTCATACACAGTTTCATTTTTAGTGTAGGAGAGGTCACAGCGTTTTGTCGACTCAAAATACCTGACACTGACAAGAGGAAGCAAATTTCATTAAATAAAAAAGGGGTCAGCACTGCACAGGCTGATTATTTATAAATAGCGCCGCCAGTCGATACCTGATGGTTTATTGAACTTAATGGAACTCCTGTAGCCAAATGTGTATTTTAAGAAGGGGTTTGACCTTGGGCATCTCTCCTGCTGAGGGGAGGCTGTCTGCTGTGTCAGTGGTTCAAAATCAATAACCTCCAGCGCTGTCCTGTTGAGAGCTCCCGTACTTAAGGGTGATATTGTAAAATGTGACAATATTCTGCTGACGAACGACTTGATACCCATATCCCTGGGAAGAAAGGTGGGCAGGGTTATGTGGTGACTCTAAAAATGCACTGATAATGAATGAAGAAAAATTCTGCTGGGGATGCCACTTTATCCATTTAGCGCTTGGAACTGCTGCCCTTGTGTCAACCTTTACCGACGCTGTCCATGGAGGTCTGAGTGAGACCTGTTTGCTGTTGCGATTCACAAATTTCATGAGATTTGTTAGGGCTGTGGAATTCATACTTTGCTCTTTTCCTGCTTTAATCATGGTAGCAGGGTGATAGCCCTATATACAGAAATTATGCTTGTCTTGTGCGCAAAAATCAGAGCCCAAGTCTCACTTTAGGGGCTGGCTGGGTGTTTTAGGCCGTTGCCTGTAAGTAGTTTAAGGGTGAACATCAGGAAGGGAGAAGAGCTGCCTGATGCCGGAGTAAACGGGGATAAACTGGCAATGGCTGCATTTATTGTATCAATTGGAAGAGAATCTCAAACTGGAAAAATGTCTGCCTGTAAAGGTAAAGACCAAAGCAAGAAGTTGGAGTTCCTATTAGGTACAACGCTAATTCACATAAGGAGACGTACATCGGTGGACAGGTGGGTTTGTTGCCTTGCAAAGGGCTTTTTAAAATATTTAAGGCTCCAGACTAACTGAGATGTTGTTATAGAGGAGTTTCCATGCACAGATCAGTTGGAGGTTGTTGGCACTACTTATGGACTAGGCTGAGCTTGGATTTTCTGGGTTCCTAGGTTTGGAACTGGGGTGTAGATTGAAGTCGAGGTACTCTATAAACTTAGCATGAAATATTTTGACAAATCTACTTGTGCCACACCTAACTTGTGTTGGAAGACGTGTAGCCTTTCACAAGGGTAATACTGTGATACTCTTTACTTCCCTGTAAACATCCCTGTCATGGCCCCAAACCTCTGGCTGTGGAAACGCTCGTGGGTCTCTTGCTTGACGCAGGCTGACAGGAAAAGAAGCAATAAATGCAAGTGTACGTGTAGATGTGTAATTGCAATTTTCCAAAATAACTTTTTTAATAACATCATTTAAATACTTTATGTATTAAAGAGCTCAGTGGTTCTCTTCTGTCTCTTAATATGCAGTGTGATTAATTCAAATGAGAAAAATGAGTCATGCAGGCTCTTCAGCTAATGAACAGGATGCATAAATTATGCTCTGCCTCACTAAGGTATTATTGTCATCTGGCATTTTTGGAAACTCCCATGGAATTTATTTTACATTAGCTTCTGGTAGTGCTGATGGAGTGGGTGAATTATTGCCTCTTTGTCTTGAGACTTGAGCTAATCCTCTGCGCGGGGTTTTGGAAGTTTCTTTTGAGCAGTTTTGAGTTAGGCGCATTATTAAGAGAATTGCACCCAGGACAGGTTACCCCAGCAGCATGGGCAGAAGAGACATCACTGTGGGTTAAGGCAGTAGACCTGTAAGCCCCATTTTTTTGTGCTAGTAAGAGTTAGAAATTTGTTGCCAGTTTTAGTCCCTTGTACATTATCTGTGTAATGTTTTTTCAAATATGTCCTGAGCCTTGACCAATGGGGCTGGCTGCCAGACCTGAATGGATCTCAATGAGACCTTCTGGATGGGAAGCGTTAGGGACTTTGTCATGATCAATAGCTGCTTTCTGGTAGAGGCTGGGGGTGTCTCCAAGTAGAGCCATCCCAGAACACTGCCTGTGTGTGAAATGCTGTGTGCTTTGGTCTTTCAAAGCAAAATGTTCCTGAATGAAGGGGAATCAAGCCTCTGTAACGTGTGCTTTAAGTCATCTCTTGGCAAATACGGTTCTAGCCCAGAGTGAGTATTTCCCAGTACTTGGGTATGGGGTCAGAACCAGTGTCCCTCATCTCTTTCAGACATTTGATATGAGTAAATGCGTTGCTGTGCTGAAAAGACAGTTTGCAGACTATACTTAGCATATGTAAGAACTCAATGTCCTCCCCGATAAATGTTTTTGGGAAAATATCTTGAAGGGGCATCCCCTTAATAAAGCCCCGTTGATGGCTTTCTGCAGTGAGTTTTGATGTTGTTTGAATGTATGTCTGTCCTGGACCACGTGAAAAACATCTCCCAGTATTCTCTATCTGAAATATCAGTAAACTCATCTAGTAGGGAGTCCTTCATTTCCCTTGCTCAATCAAAAAACAGATTTTGCTCTCTAGCTTCTAAAGTCGTCTTATTGCAGAAGAGATTTTCTGCCCTGAAAGAAAACAGGCAGAATAAAACAGAAGAAGAGTTGCTAAAGAGATAAATGGCAGACTCAGCCTTAAACCCTGAACTTGCAATTTATTTGCAGAAAATGTTCAGGGAGTGCAGAGACAGGACATCTGTTTCATGTTATTCCCAAAGCAACCTGCTTATTCAGCTGCAGACATCCCCACCTGCTCCTCTAATGAGCTTGGATCTCACAATATTCCATGTTCCTTCCTCTGAACCGGGGCAGAGCTGTCTGAAGCAGGGGAGCACTTCCTAAAATTCAGCATAGATAGAACCCTCTGCATATGTGCTGTTGGAGTCTCTGACTCCCACACTTCTGGAGTTGTGATGGCTAAATTAGGCATTAGTGTACATGCTTCTAATGTAGGATGTTGTGTGAAACTAGAGCAGTTTTGGGACTGGTGAGGGGTTTGGGCTCTGGCCTTGAAGACAGAATTTTTTCAGTGTGATCCTTTTCTAATGCACTGCTGGCATTTGACATTTACCATTGACTGCTTATGCAAACTAAGGGGTAGCAGAAAGATACTGATTTCTTCCTCCCCCCCGGACTTTAATTTTTACAAAGTAAATATCAGAAAGAACTGCTTTGCAGGTGCTTTTTAGCACAGTGAGCATAACGCTTGGGGAATGCAGCTGAAATCCTTGGCCGAGGCTGCAGAGTCACTGTGTTTCAAAATGCAATGACTTTGGTGGAAGCTCTGGACGAAGCGCTCACAGCCTGCAGAGGTGCCCGCAGCAGTGGCAGAAGTGCTCCAAAATGGTGCAGTCATCTGCTCAGGCAACCTTCTTTGGGAGGAAGGGAATGCCCTTGAAGCTTTACGGAAGTGACAGATCCTGGTCTGAGTCCCCTGCTCTGAAGGTGTGCATGGCAGTGCGGTGCCTGCCTTGCTTTGGAGGCTGGGGACTGAAAGTGGTGTTCCATTGTACCTGAACGTTCTGAGCTGACTTCCTGTGACCTGTACAGAGCAGAGTAAATGGGGCAGCAGGAGAGACAAAGAATGGCTTTTGTAGACTCCCAGGGAAAGATTCCTTCTTGGGCAGAAGCATCCCTGGGAGCCTTGCTTTGTGTCCTTCCTTACACTGCGCTATTTTTGCTCTCCCTGCAGTCAGATACACGCTGTCAGACACAGGTCCCCTCCTTTGGGAAGGACCTTTGGTGCCTGTCTTGTGCTAAACATTGTCATTAATGAACCATTTACTTGGTGTGATGCCTCTTGCCTTTCATCAGCTGCCGTTTCCTGGGCTAGTCTTTGGCGGGAGAGGATAGGTCTCTGATGGATTCCCAGGAGGGCTCTGGGGAGGATTCATTAGGATGGGAGCAACAGCTAAGGAAAAGGAGTGAAAAACTGCCTTGTGCTGGCACCTGCCAGCAAATATTCACAAAGAATTTGAAGTACTCAATAGACTCAGTGCACCGAGCCTTCCAGCTGCCTTTCCAGCAGCAAATGATGTGTTCTGCCCCAAAAGCCGTTGACTACGGATAGGTGTGAGGAGCAGTGAGCAGCCCAGCCCAAAGCTAGGAGGCTCTGGAGCACGCGGCTGGATTCAGGCACAGGGTGAGGCAGCTCAGTGGAGTTGAGGGAGCCACTATTCTGTTGTCTGTACCATCTGGTAGTGTAATGGTGAGTTAGAAGTGAACTGGGAGATGGGATTGGCGTATCCAACAGTGATGGTGTTGTCTGTAGTCACAGACCAGAAAGAGAATTTCTGGTGAAATGTGAAAATGGATGCTCAGTGCCATCCCAAATATCTCTGCCTATGAAGGAGAGAGATTTATTCTCCTGATCAAATAATCTTCCTAGTTTTGCCACCCTGAGTGAAGACTCTCGTTCTTTGTTAATTTTTCATTTCCCACTAATTTTTCAGAGGATCGGAGTAAATATCGTCAGTGCTTTTTGGTTCCACCAGAATCCTGGATGCAGGACTGGGATGTGCTGTGGTACTGGTGGCAACCAGTTCTGGGTGTGATGGCTGGAGGCACCGGAACTGCTTTAGCAGCTTTATTTTTGTCTCTGCTCCCAAGTCAGCAGCTCTGTGTCACACTAGTGAGCCCCTGCTCCATGCCAAAAGGAAGTGGCAGTGAGACCGTGAGCCGTATGATCTTGTGTGAAATCCAGAAGCTCTGGCAGGGAGTAGAGGATTTTTGGAAAGCTTCTACATTGATGCTGGGTTGATGGAGTCTGTGGGATTCTCAGTAACAGGAAATTGTGTATCTGCATGTTGGACCTGAGTGGATGATACCCTGTAGCAGTAGCAGATTGCAGGATGTGTGAAAAAAAATATGATCTGCAAAAAACAACCAAAAATTGCATATAATGAAAGGGGATCTGCAAGTAAGTGTTTCAGTACAGTGCACCAAGGGAGTCATCCTCATCACAGTGGTCACAGTCAGGTCCTCTCTGCTGCTGTCTCCCAGGAGCAGCAGATCCAGAGAACAGAGCTGTTACTTTCTCTGTTGGGGTGAGCAGGAGCAAATTGCCCCTCTCTCCACAAGAAGGAAACTGGAAGTGGTGTTTGCCTGTTGCACAGAGCTCAGCACTTGGGTTGTCTCTAACTGCAGCCTTTCCATTTGTAAAAAAGCATCTCATGGTAATTAGGTTCATTGGGTTTGGCCGGCTGCCAGGTGAAAAGCTGGATAGCACAGTACAGCTGTGGTGCTCCACAGGCCCAGACATGCTCCATTTCCAGTAGCTTTTGGAGTCTTTAGTGACTTATATTGCACAGTTATTGCATATCCTGAATCAGTGGAGGCAGCATTAGTACATAGCCAAGTGCCTTTTGCAATGCCCAGTATTAAAATTTATGGTATTTAAGTTGCTATATAAGTAGAATCAAGTTTAATGATTTTCTCTTTGTAAATGGGATGGGCTTTTCCTGTTACTGGCAGTAAGGCTTGCTGGGGCAGAAAAATAGATAAGAGCAACAGGTTGTAAACTCAGTTTAGAACCAACTATATATAATTATACTTAAGAAATGACAGTAATAGCTGAAAACTATGGCATGATAGAAACAATGTGAATCTTCCCTGGAAGAATGCCTTCGCTATTTGTAGCCAATTTCACATGCTTAGTAACTTAGTTCTACATTGATTTCTGTAAATGGTACTGTAGCTCACAAGGTGGCATTTAGCACATTAAATGGAGTAAAGAGGAGCAGTGGCCCCTCAGGGGACGCTCGGGGCTCTTATCACTCTTCACTGGGACTATGAGAAGTGGGAGGCTGTTATAAAAAGATTCTGCACGCCCTCAAAACTCACCCCTTTCTTCCCAGAAAACACCAAAGCACAAACACTTGTTTGGAACCTGGGGCTGGGCCTGTCACCAGGGACTGGGACATGGTGCGAGGGGACATCCTTAGGGAACTGCTGGTCTCTGCTGTGTGTACTGCACCTTTTCCAGACCCACTACTTTAGTTATTCCTCCAGAGACTAAAAAATTAAATAGGCATAGCAGATGTGAGACCCACCGGAGCACCTATCCAAGGGGGGGCAGCACCAAAGGAAGATGAACAGCAAACTAACAGAGTTGAATGTGACTGGGGCTTTGTCCTTCCTTCTGAATGACCAGACAGTTTAGTCACTCCTAATTTAGAAATTAAAATAAAAAGGGGGCATCTTCAAAAAAAATGCTGTCCACCCATGGCTTAGGAATTTGTTCCCCTGTGTTTCTTGCTAACCTCAGCTGTGGATGTGACATTAACTCTGATGTGTGGCTGCAGGTTCACAGCATGTGGGACAGCCCAGTGCCCTGCACCTCCCAGCCAGCGTCCAGCACACACCAACCAGGCATGGCAGATGCAAAAAAGATCGGCTTGGGCCCATTTAGCCACAGGACAAGCTGTAAAATTCTGTCTCATTTAAAACCATTGATTAACTCTGGTGATATCTTTACCGTTATCTCTACCAGGCAATAGATTTGTCTCCATCTAAGTCTTCCTTTAGAGACAACAGAGTTCTTGATACCTCAGCAGGCTGTTTGCAGATACCTGCTTTGTTTAAGCACTGTGATAACTGACTGATTTTATTCCTGTAATATTCATGTTAATAACAATAACTTTTGAAAAACCCATTGAAAGTCTGCGGTGGTAATTTAAAAGAAAGGTCATTTGCACCATTGCCCATTCCATAATGATCAAGTTAGTAACTTTCGATGGCTACATTAAATGATTCATCCCTGGGCAAATCACAGAATCAAAATAAGTTCCTATTTCATTCAGGTTGTAACACCTGCAATGAAATGCTCTTCTGGCTAAAACAGGTGTTTCCAACAGAGGGAAGATTTGCTGTTTAAACTGCATCCAGCCAATACTGTGGGTGTCTGCCAATAGACAGCAACCCATAATCTATATATAAATTAAACAAACCGCCTTAATGACAAGAATACTATTAAAGCTGCCAAGTCAGACACTTGGAGGTGAAGAAATGCCAGCATCAAAGTTTCCTGGGTGACCTCAGTTTGTCCTCTCCTTTGGACATGCACATGCATAATGATGCAGTTTATAATTATACAGCCAGAAGTTACTCCTTTTTTAATGCCATATCCCCATATTCAGAACCTGAAAGGCCCTTGCTCCTGGGGCTGAGCAGTGCTGGGGCCTTGGCTCTGGATTGTTGTCACCTAAACCAAAAAGATGACTTATGGAGCAACAGCAGACTTACGTCCTGGAGGGGAGAACATGTTGGGCTGTTGTCCTGTGGATTCTGCTGGATTTTAAGCATCCTGTTAAAGCCGGTGTTGCCACATTGTGGATGAGGGTGTGAGTATGGGGCTCCACACCTCTGCAGATGCTGTCAGAAATGGACCGTGGGCTTTGCATAGAGTGCTGTGAGGAAAAGCTGTGCTGGAAATCTTTGAGGAGTTTCTCCTGGTGTTCTGTGGTTCTGTGTCTGGGAGCATATGTGTGTCTGGTGAGCCCCGGTGGGGTTTTAAGCTCATTGGAAGAAATAACGCTTGTGCTTTATAAGGCAATGTATTTCCTGGGGAATTTGGAGCATCGTTCTGGCAAGAACAGAGGACAAGTTTCTCCGGTTTTCTACTCCAGCATTTTAAACTTCTTTCTGCATACTTCTGATCCTAGGTACATAAAAGATTATTAAAATATATATATAAGGAGTGTATTACGATGATTCTTGCACAGGGATATTCGCAACTTTCAGAGTGAGCTAATCAGGTACGATTTCATACCTCCTTTCACAGACTTAGCAGCGCTGCAGCTGCAATGTCTGATGGTGGCTGCAGATCTCACTGGCCACTTCAGCGGATCCGTGCCTCCCTGATCTGCTGCTTTTGTGCCCAAATCCCTGCCAAGGCATGGAGGGCTCTCGGCGTGGCTGGAAGGAGCTCAGCCGCCACATCTGAGTGTGTGTAAGGGGCCATGTCTGCCACCTGATTTACCTCAGCTGGCTTTAGCTTGCTCCTGAGCTCTTGGCTGTGTGTTAAGCCTCTGCCAGCAGTGCCTTTCATTTCCAAGTAAATGAAACTGGGACTGGTCTATGTAAGTCTGCTGTGCTCCAGTCAGAGCTTCCTGCAGTGCTGAGGGCATGAGATCAGCTATAGATCAAGGCTGTGCTGTGTCCTCAGCTTATCTTTTCCGTCTGAATTGTCTCCCTTTTTGTTTTGTGTCCTGTCCTCCCTGTTAGATCTGAGGGCTGGCTTTGTAACACTCTCTGTGCTGTTGGGGCGGGGGTGTCTCAGCAGGTCCTGCTTGTGCAGGACCCGCCTGCCTGTGACACAGACCAGAGCCTGCAAGGGCTTTCTGATCTCTGAAATCCTAGTACAATATAGGTATTGAAACACGAGAGGAGAGCCCAGGCACAGAAAATGAACAGGAACACAGCTTTTCCGTATTAACTCTTCTTCTGCTGTGACTCTCGCACTGCACAGTTGTCTCTTGCTTTGAATTCATTTGTTGCATTGTCAACAAAAGGGGAAAAGCCCTCAGTTTTATTCAGCATGGGGTTTTTTTTTGATAGAGGTGTTAGAGATGATCAAGTTTAAATTTCTAGAACAAATGTGTAGATTTACAGTTGAAAAGTTCAATTGTTTTCTTTTAAAAAGAAGTTTGTTTAATACTTGAGTTTGTTCTTGCTTCAGAAGGCAGAGGAAATCCTGGTATAGAGCCAGAGATGGAGTCATAACAGAAGTTGAAGTGAAATTAGACATGAAAGATTTTTTTTTTTAATCTTTAGTCTCTGGAGTCTGAGAGAATGGTGCCTTTCTAGTGAAGGCATCACTAAAGGGCAAATTCAGCCTCATTGGAAAATATTTTATTCCTCTGAGACAGAAGGGAAAGTCGAAGCAGAAATATTTTTAAGAGTGTCAGTCTGTCTCTCTCTGATCAGACTTGTGCAAACCCAGCACTTCTAGTTTGGTTTGGGGGTTGCTCTGCAGTTGTAACCTCTGGCAACAGTTGACCCAAATATCAGCAGGCACTCCACCAAACCGCTCGAAGACATAGTGAGAAAGAGAAATTTATTTACAAGTTTATTCCTTGAATAGTCCACATACAACGCATTTAGCAAGGCTGCATCCTGGCGTAAGAAGTTTGCAGAAACTTCGAATTTTTGAAGTTTGCAGAAATGGAGCAAAAATGTGAGGGTTTGCGGATCAAAGTGAGCAGCACTCACCTCCCGGGGCAGGCTCGGGGTCTGCTCTCTCTGGAGGTTTTCCTCAGCCCTTAGTGGGTCTGTGTGAATTATCCTTCAAATGTATTTCTGTAAAGGAAATATCATTCCCGGAGGCAGGATCAAGCTGCTAAAGGTCGTTCAAAGAAAAAATAGCACCGATTTATTTACAGAGACCAACCTTAGTCCAAGAGTCTGTAGCATCAGCCTGCCTTTATCCCTGTGGTTACAGCTCGGAGCAGGGATGTGCAGGTGGAACGGGAGAGGACTTGGGCTGGTGTTAGGGAGAGCTGTGCGTTCACACGGTGTTTGCTGTTATTCCCTTCGGGTTTGCTCACAGGGGGCTGTAATCTCGTAAGCCTCTGTTTCAGATAGGAATCTAAAATATGGAAGGACGTGCCTAAATTGCAGAGATCTGAAAACTCATGTGGAGCTTTGCTTCTCTAAACTCCAACGTTGTCAAACTCAGCAGAAAAGTGCTATAAATGTGGTGTAAGTGAAAGCCACATCAGACTCGTGGTGTAAAGCCTGTGCTTGAGACAGATGTCTCAAAGACAATGAATGTATGCAAGTCACACTTGCAGCAGATATAAGGAACATCCTTATATCCTTGTACAGAAGTTTATCACCCTCCTAAGCTCATAATGTTGATTTTTTTTTTTTTCCCCCTGGCTTGAGCTGGTGACTGAAGCTCATGTGCTTGCAGAGGACCAGCTTGCTGTCATCTCGTTGGCATTTTGGTTTGCTGCTTGCAATTAAATCTAAATGTTTCTACGTGCCCTCCCCAAAAGACAAGAACCTGCTTGCAGTGAGTTTCCCGGTGACAGGAATCCTGCTTCCCACTGTGCTCACTTCGTCTGACCTTTGGAGCATGGAAGGTTGTGATGCACCAGCCTGCGGGGACCGGCACGTTGTCTCTTAATTGCGCTCTGTAATCAGCGGCTCGTTTGCAGCCCTCTGCAATGACACAGCTTTGTCCTCCAGCTGAGGGCACCACGGGAGGCCACTCTGCAGGCAAAGGCACGAAGGAAGATCGAGTACTCCCGGCAGCACTGCTTCGATGCTGGGAGGCTCCTTGGAGCTGTGAGAGGGACCTCAGCGTGTTTTATGGTGTATCGATTGGTAAAGGAAGCATAAAATACTGCCTAAACCCATATTCTCTTGGGAAGCTTCCATTACCCAAGGCAAAATGGGACCCAAAGGGCTGGGGTCCTAAAAAGTATTAATTCCCTTATAAAGATGTGTCTGTGACCTTGGATTAATCCAAAGTCAGGAGAAATAGGTCCCGCTCAGTGTTTCATGGGAGTTTTCAGGCTCACAGGAAGGAACCTGTGATACACACCACAGTAAACTCCACAGGGGTTAAAGCAGGGGAACCTTCATTGCATCATGGGGGTGAAGGAGCTGCAAAGCTGCTCCACTTTTCCAAAAAAAGGGAGAGTGAAGAACCTGTACTTTGGCTTCACTTTGGATTAGTAAAATCTGTGTATAAGCTCTGTATAGAAATGGGGACACTTAAAGAGCTTTGCACGAACCTCTTTCACCCAAGCAGCAGTAAAAATGGGCTGTTCAAGAAATGGTGACCACTGGGGATGGTCCAGGAGAGATGTGATATTGCTTCTTCAAGGTGTCCGTGGTTGAGGTGCTCCTCTGCCTGGAAAGCTGGAAATGTAAGGGCAGAAATGGTGAAATTACCCCAACATTGAACCGAAGTGCCATGTGCTCAGAACTTGGTTGAACAAGACAGTCTGTGACTATGAAATCACATTTTGGAAAGGCTGAAGTAGATAAGCTTAGCCCTGAAGCTGCTTCAGCCTTGTGCAGGAGGTGAGCCTACAGTGTAGGATGGCTCTCTGAGTCCTTCCTGGAGTATTGACCTTACAGAATCCTTTCTGGAGTATTAGCCTTTCTCTCATAAAACAATGATTCCTTGCTTTGATGGATTCTCCTGAAATATAATCTGCATAAATGGAACTGCTGCAACCCTGTCTGGATTGAAACACACAACGCTGTAGGATGGAAAGAAATAGCTGTGTTTTTCTTCAAGGCAAAATTTCTTATATTCTTGACAGCTTTTGAAAAAAAAGGTGGCATATGTGGAGTGAAAATCTTTGATGGGGAAGTGAAATAGTGAAATAAAAATGAATTATAGCTCAGTTGTTTCACTTTTTAAAGGTGAGGTCTTAAATTTCTAAAGTGCCCATCCAGATGCTAGAAGGCATAACTTTTACAATTTATTACAGCACATTTTCTCCTTTATGTCCTATAAAACACTGTAGATGTTCTTGACCATACACCTCTGTCATAGCATGTGATACATACCTGAAACATATTCATTCCCTCCAGCCAGGGGACCACAGGGCTGTGCATTTTTTTTAGCCTGTTTTATTGGTTCCTGTGATGAGCAGAAGTTAGAATGAGTTTTAAAAACCTGAAGGGTAGTGATGCCAAACCAGCAAAATGGTGAAAAGATCATGTAATCCATGTTCTCCTGTATGGACTGGGCTCTAAAGCAGGCCTGGCCTTCTGTGGGTTGTGCTTGGCCAGGAAAGCAGATCTATGCTGCAAATGAAGTTTTTGTACTTTTTATCCTTTACTGTGGGAGAACCTGCCTCTTGATGTCGTAGAGGGTGAGCCTTAGAAGCACGAGGAGGGCAAATGCAAACGCAGAGGAGTCGTGAGATCTCTGCCTGGGAGGGTAGAGGAGGGTGAGCTGAGAAACCAGACTGAGGAGTGACTGCTCCCCTGACACCGCTGACCCCAGACCGTGGGGTTTCAAGCCAGGGGTAATTCCTCCTAGGAGCAATTCAAGCCACAGCTGATGGGCACCGGGAGGAGCTTGGCTGGATACCCCAGGCCTGTTTGTCGCGTGCTGCAGAGCTGATGGGATCGGCGTGAGGCGCGGGTTTCAGAGTAGGGATGGCTGCAGCGCACGCAGGCTCTGGCAGCTGCCAGTGTGTTTGTTGCACACATGGTGAAAAGTGGGCCTAATCATGAGAAGGGGGTGATTCTGTGCGCGTCCTGGTGTATTAAACCAGGTGTGTCTCGCTGTGCTTTCGGTAGCAACCAGCATTTTTAATAATCTGCTGTTACATGTATGGCCTCCCATTTCAGGGGAATCAAATAAATCTGACGGAATTGCCTTCAAAGTGCTGCAAGAAAGTCAGTGGTTGGGCAGAGCTCAGCAGAGGCTGCACTGGACCATCAGTGATAGCACAGGGACCTCAGAAATAAGCTTTTACAAGCTCAGAGCTTTTGCACGTGATGAATCAGTCATTTTTACCTACCATAAAGGAAAGCAGTTTACCATAGAAAATACTGATGTCCAATTTACATATAAGCACGTCTGCATTATATGCATATTTAACACTTGTATTTATTAACCAGACATTCTGGTTTATGTTAAATACTTTAAACATATAGTGAACACATCATATAGCAAATATAATAAATATATAATATTTTCTTCTTACAGTAAAATATTGGCTATATTTATTTTACTACACTTTATCTTATTAACATGAATTTTAATTAAGCCTAGTAAAAATGTGTCCTGTAACAATTCGGTAGAGAAGTAGGACAGGTTCCAGTAGTAAATGCATTCAATCTCTTTAGGGAAAAAGGAAAAAAAAAGGTGCTTTATGCATTCTAGTGGTGAGCATTAAGGACAACATCTTCTGGGAAGGTCTGATGTTGGGTTGGAAATGGAACAATCACATTGTTCCTAAATAAATTGATCCTGCATATGTGGCCTTAACTGGACGTGATGCTGATTTGTAGTGGGTTACTTCCATGCTTCAAATGGAATGTGTAGACATTTTAATCAGTATGGGGTATTTCTAGAGTGCATCTGGGGTAAGGTAACTAACGGGCAAAAAAAGGAGGTTTCCCAAATTGTCAGTGTTTTTACTGGTGTAGGTATGAGTAGCTCTGCCAAGGCATTATGATAGATGGCCAACATCTCAAGACCTGTCAGTGTAATGGGAATTCTCCCATTGCTTTCTCTTCGGTGCAGGGTCCCTTTCCCTGGAATTTGGCTGAGAAGGGTCACTAAAGCTGTATGAAAAGTGTTTATTTCCATTGCTGCTTAAGCAAACCAACCTGACATGGAGTATAACACGATTCTGGAGGTTTAATTGGGTTAAGCTGTGTTTCCTTTGTGTGTTCACAGGCTGCTCCCTCCTAGCCTGCGGATTTCTGTCACAGGGCTTATTAATTGCTCTTGTCTAGAAATCGGGAGTTGGGTGGGTGCATCTGTCCTTTCCCTGTCACGCTGCTCTGGGTGGCTCAGGGTAGCAGGCGATTCAGACACCCTCTCAACAACCTCCAACTCTACTTAACTAAAACACCTGCTCTTAAAGGGATTGTTTTGTAGTGTAAATTAGTGTAGGAGCACATTTGGAAGGCTCTGAAGAAAGCCTTGGGTGTGTTCATTTTTGTTATTCCTGCAGTCTTTGCAGAGATGTAACACCCAGTCAAATCACGTGGGATCACTTCTGAAAAACTCTGTTCTCACATCTTCTAGACAAATCCTTTTCCTGTATCAGGTCAGAGAACAAATGCTATGAAAAATGTGATTTATTGGAAAAGTAGTGATTTTTCTGAGAAAATTTCAACAAAAAAATGACAAAGCATCTTTCCCATCTGTCTCCCAGGAATTACAAAGCCTGTCTTGAGATATGGTTCTTTTTTCCATGCTTGGAGACAATAGAGAGCCTGATTCCTTCTCCTGAGAAGAGTGATAGGTTTTCTTCTTTTAGACTGGGACTGGTATTTGAAATGCTCTTGGGGTGCTTGCCTTCACTTATCTTCCGTTTCTTAGCTCTTGAGCCTGCCAGTAAGTCACTAGAAGGGGTTTTTTGTGTGTCGTGGAGGGATTTTTTCATTCCTTTCCGTGTTATGTGATGTCTTTATCATTTATATTTAGGGGAGTACCAGGGCTTTCTAAGAGCACAAGGCCGTGTTGCTTGGGAATCTCAGCTCTGCACACGTTTGGCACACCTTTGATTTGTAGGTAGAGAGTTTTAAATCTATTTTAGGGTGTTTCTTTTGCAATTAGTGCAGAATGGCTGTTACCATGAAACCCAACTCTTGTGCTAGGGTTTGTGGAAACATGAGCCAAGAATAAATGTATTTTACTGCTTATGGGTAGGGCTCTGTTCCAGTTTTGTATGCTGTGTTCTGATCAAACTGCTGAAGGCAGCCTGTGTGAGAGTGCAGATGTACTGACACCCTGCTTGATTAACACGTCCTCACATTTTCTGGGGTCTGAGAGTTTTTTGGGTAAATTTTGTGCTTGTTTGTGATCTACAACTGGTTTTGGTCAGTTACACTGATGGAGGGATGGACGTTGTCTCCTTGGGGAAGGATCCCTGGCCCTCCCTGACTCAGCTGTGTTAATTTGCAAACGATTCTCCCTCCCTGAGCAAAAGGAGAGATTCAGACCTGACTTCCAGAACCTCAGTAAAGATTGTCCAGATGGATGTGAGGAATGGGATAAAACCTGGCTTACAGCCTGGGATAACTGCACAGTGAGGATATAGCCAAAATGTCCCTCTCTGGCTCTTCTGACTCTCTCCTGGGCCTTCCTGCTCTCTCCCCTTGCAAAAATCCACATTGTCCTTTCTCATCTTTCCTTTCCAACTCTTTATTGCTTTAGTAATACTGAAAAGATCTGCTCAAGCTGCCAAACAGGCAGCTTGTAATAACAGAGGCACAAAACCAGCACGAGAGATTTCCTGGTTTGACTAGGATTTGTGTGCAGGAAATCTCCTGAGCCCATGTGAGTTGCAGAGGAACTTTGCAGCCCAGCAAAGGTGTGGAGCTGAAAGTCCCAACCACCCCAGCTCCCCCCACAGGAGAAGGGTAAGAGCATCAGTCAATTTCTACCATAGCTGTTTCACTGAAGGCAGCAGCTTTTGGGTGAGCACCCGACTGTTATCCTGGTTAACATTTTCGGGGGAGCTACTGACTGAGGCAGGAACTGTTGCTATAAAGTTCTTTATTGAATAAAAGCATCAGCCTATGAATTCACTCCCCCGAAGGCGCGGTTCGAGTTTGCCAAAGGGTCTCCTTCAGGACGAGGTCTCGGAGAACTGCTGGAATTCTCCAAGACCTCCCGTGCTGCGAGTCTCGGGCAGCAGGCAGGAGCCGTTTCAGGGTGAGGCCCCCAACAACTACGGGAGTTTCTCAGGGCCTCGCGAGCCTGGAGCTCTGGGCAGCTGCAGGAACGAAGCTGCCTTCTTTCTTCTATCTTTTTTCCTTCTTTCTTCTGCCGTGTTTTCCTGCAGGCAAAGCAGCAGGGTAGGTAGGTGTATGGATAGGGATAAGGATTGCTATTTTGCAGGCCTGAGGGTTTTTGACCTTAAATTGGCCAATCAGCTAAAAAGACAAATCTAAAACAATTTCTCTGCACCTATTAAAATTATAGTTTCACGTACGAAAGTCAGCGTCAATTCTCACACGCTTTTACGTGAATTTGCGCACGCTGCTCTATTTACGTATCTGTTCTCTCGTCTCTGTTCTCTCTTTTATCTAGAAATGCAAAACAATATTCCACTGTGTTTTAGTTATGTCTGTGAAGTAGTGAACTATTAACTAGAGCTTGGGGCATTAGCTCTCTGCATCTATTCAGGCAACTGGCATTCTACTTTTACTAAAGGCACTTAGAAAGCATGAAGGCTTATTCTTAATTAAACTTATTTCTAACTCGACATTCTCCTCTCCCTCTGAGATGCTCAGTGGGGGTGCTAATTTCTTGGTTCCCAAAACCCTGCCCCTTTACTCTCTGTGAGCCCTGGCTGCCATCCAGGGCAGCAGCCGACGTGGGACCAGCATTCTCTGACCTGCACCCTCTGGGAGTTTGCTTCTTCTCTGCCTTCATCTGATGAGCTGGGTGTGGAGCACACGATCTGTGGATATTGTACTGCGAAGGGAAGCAATTCCAGGAGGTGCTCTGGGAGAGGCTAAGGAGTGTCTTCCATGGCATTTCCAAACCAGAGAGCTCAGGAGCTGTTCCTGAGCTTATTAGCACTGAGCCCTCTTAATTCCAAGAGGCTGCTCGACGGCCACTCGGGAGATAAGGGAAGATTAAACAAAAGAGCATAAGTGCCTGAAGATGAATCCTCAATACCTGTGATGAAAAGGAGGCTGGATTAAGTGAGAGTTGCACCTCTGTGAGTTTCATTTCAGAGCAGGGATGAAACTCTGAGAGTTTCCTTTCTTACCGTCAGCTTCCCCCAGGTGCCACTGGAAATAAGCTGGTCCAGGCTGGGAAAAGTTCAAGCCATTCAGACGTTAAGCTAAAATCTTTTCTGGAGGTTTACGCTTTAAAAAAATAGTTGTGTAAGGGACTGAGTGGAATATTGATCAAGACTCTCAGGATCTGGTGGCAAAGGACTGTTTGAAGGCTGGCATGAGTTTTGTAAACACTCGTGCCACAGGGATAGCAGGGGATGAAAACGATGAATCAGAGGAATGCTCTGTTAAAGAATTGCCTTTGTTAAAAGAAGATGCTCGTTCCTCTAGAAAGCATCTTACAGAGAGCCAAAGAGAAGTGATAAAGTGTGAGCAAAAGTCCTGATTCTTCTGCTGCACTTTGCAAAATAAGGACAGACCTTGCTGAAATACATGGGCTCCTCCAGCTGACAGGAAGGGCAACCCTGGACAGGAGGATTCTCTTTCTTTGGGCTGGACTCCATCTTGGCTCCAGGCTTGTCCATAGGGATTTCACCTCCAGAAGGCATGCTGTGGGCACGGCTGCATGCCAGTGGCTACTGCAGTGGTGGGAGGATTTATAAAAAAACCAAGAGGATGGTCGGGGTTTTGTCCTCTTGGGAAGTGCTCATAGGAAGAAGAAAATAAGCGTGCAGGCAGCTCTTGACTCGTGCTGCAGCTGCCCCAGGTGTATAAGCTGATGCTGCGTGCCCTGGCTGTCCCAGAAGGCAGCAGACAATCCGTGTATGGAGGGAAGGGCACAGAAATGGCTCTTTCAAGAGTTCCCATAAGTAAAACTGAACCTTGAACAAAGAGGTGGCCTCTTCTCTTCCCCCTTTCCAAGGATATTTGCTGTTTATTGCCTGGTTTGCACTGCTGCAGCCGATGAACACTCAAGTCTTTGACCAAAGGCTTTACTGGCAGATCTGCCATCAGACAGAGTCTGGTGCAGCTTTGCCCATGTCTTGACTGCTATACTTGAGCCTGTCCCTTAAAGTTTACCTGGGGAGAGATTTAAAAGAATGTCTTGGTGTGGCTCTTTCCGACAAAATGATTTTGTGTTGCTCCTGGGAAGCCAATTACCTTGATGAAGCTTTTGGGAGGAAAGAGAAGCTGAAGCTCACAACTTTTAAGGATCTAACACAGATGTATTTATTTCTGGTGTCTTTGGAGCTCAACCACTTTAGGACAAGCAAAAAAATTTCTTTTTTCACCTTTGTCTGGATTTTGTCATTCTCTGAGAGCTCTGAGGTTATAGAAACCCCCTGAAATGAGCCTGCAGCCATCATTTTGGGGCCTGTTTTGATACACACTCGTGCCTGAGTGGGTGTCAGTGCCTCTTCCCTGGCATTGCCTTCCCTGCAGTCCTCACTGAGGTGCCATGGATGGCAACACTGAGCAGAATCTTGGCTCTGTTTGTGCTGATTTCCTTGTATTGTGGTGCTTTAGGCCTGGCAGCAACTGGCACATTATCAACCATCGGAAGTCAGGAGACTCCGAAGGGAAGGGATGGGGTGCATCCCACGTGAGGGAGATTCAGTCGACTGCAGCACTCTGCACGGGCTTCCCACAGGTTTCCAGACCACCAAGTGCATTAAGATGACATCGGTGGTCTAAACCCACAAGGGCCAGGGATTTTGGACTTTGGGATGAAGCTCAGGTTTCTAAAATTCATGCCTGTGCCTCAGCAGCCCTATCTGTCCTCCACGCGGCGTTCCTGGGGAGGTTTGTTGGAAGCTGGAGCAGTTGGCACAGCCCAGCGCTGGGGATGGACTGTGCTGCAGCAAGAGCTGTCTTTGATGTCCCTCGCTGGCTGCTGTCATGACTGCTGCTGCTGTCAGGGAGAAACGCAGTGCAGTGAGCTGAAGATGCTGATCTGATTATGGTGACAGACTATGAAAATAAACCTTTCTCTAAGAGCAGAGTTTTGACAGTTGACTTTTTTTTTTCCAAGTTCATTCACAGAGCTTATATTAGGATATTAGACTTTGTTTTCTTACTGCTCAGAGTGAAAGGCTGCATGCATAGACACACATGGATATGTACAATTAAATGCATTATAAAACCAGTAAATAATTTTGAGCCAAATGTAAACATCGTAAAACCTTGTTGAGTTTCTGGCTGTTTTGGGTCTGCCTGGACGGAGTTAATTTTCCCCCACAGTGCTGAGCTTTGTCTTGGTAGCTGAAAGGTGTTGGTCACACCCCAGTGCTAGCACAGCATCGGGGCTGTCTCCCCAGCATTGCCCCTCCCCAGCAGCCTGGAGCTGGGCAAGAGCACAGGACACTGCCAGGAGAGCCGGCTCCAGCTGACCAAAGGGATCTCCCACTCCATATGACACCAGCAGCAAAAGCTGCAAGAGAGTAGGAGAAGGGGAGGCATTCATTATTACCTTGTTTGTCTTCTGGAGAAATCCCTATGCATCCTGAGCTCCTACAGCCTGGGCAGTGGCTGGAATTTCCCTGCTGATGGAAAGTAGGGAATAAGTATTTTATTTTCCTTTGTTTCTGTAAACTGCCTTTCTCTTGATCCATGAGACTTTTCCCATCTGATTTTCTCCCTACCGTGTCCTGCTGGGGGGAGCGATGGAGCAGCCCATGGGGACCCAGCCTCCAGACAGGGTCACCTCACCACGTGAAATGGTGGTGGGGTGGCCCTGACCCTGGGATCAGCTTTGCAAAGGTGGCTAAATGACCTGAGTGGGGAAGTAACAGAGCCTGATTGCTCATGGATTTATACCTCATAATTCATTGGGCTTTGGCAGAATCTTTCCTGTAGGACAGAAATTCGTAAGGCAAGAGCTTTTTAAGGAAGTCAGTTTGCAGTCACTAAAGAAAGGAAAAATTGCTAATTACATATGCAATCAGTTCTGCTGGTGAGACAGTGATGAGCTTCCTACAGGATTGTCTGTGGAAATCTCTTTGTCTTTTTTTGGAAACAAAAAACTCTTGGAGAATACTTTTGGGAAAAAAAGGTCATGACATTTGAAAGGCAAAAAGGAAAACCACTGTACAGTGATTTCTTTTTTTTCCCCCCACAAATCTCAAATATGCAGTGCCTGGGCTCCGTACTTCTGTCAGCAGTTTTCTTTTCCCTCCTATTTTTGCAAGAGAATTTTAATATGAATTTTGTCATGACTTGTGAGGCACAGGAATTGCCTTGATTTCCCCCAGCCTGTCCCTGTCCCCTGCCTTCTGGCACAGCCCTCTCCGTGTTGTCTCTTGAGTAGCACCTTGAATAATGAGCTTTTGTCGGGGATGTAACATTGGCTGGCGGGAATGGGCTGGGTTTGGTTGCTTCCTGCCAGCAACCGCAGAGCCATCAGCTGGGACAGCCACAGAATTCCCTAGTGAGGTGTTCAGGTGTGGTAAACTGCACCCTGATCTAGGAAGATTATCTGTAGAGAGGCCATTATCCAACAGAAAATAAAGCACATTTATCTGTATTCATATTTAATAATGGAACCATGAACTGCATCAAATCAAACACGGATTCCCTGTTGAACAGTCAGCAGGTACCAGGGCAGTGTATGTGAGGGGGGGGTCTCTGTACTGGGTGTTATTATCTGCTTGCACAACTTTTTGCCAAGGAAGTGATCTTTGAAAATAAATCCCAGCTGTCTGCTGGGATCTGTGTCTGTGAAGGGCAGTGGGAGAGGGATGCTGCTTATCCCTGACCTGTTGGATTATATCATTCCTATTTCTCAGCAGTTAAGTTCTCCCTTTGCAAGTGAAAAGAGGACGCCTCAAAGAAATCCCTGCAGAGCTCTGACCTGTGCTCCCAGTGGAGCTGGGGTTAGCAGCACTCCTGTCTCCAGCTGTGAGGAGTGCAAAGGGGCTTTGCCAAGCCTTCCGTATCTCTGCCAATTTTGTCTCACAGTTCTGTTGGTTGGTTTTTCTAAGATTTGTTACAGAGCTTTTCTTTGTTCAAGCGAACCAGTGCCATGAGTCCTGTGCTTGAATAAACGTGTGTGCTCAGGTAAATGCAACCAACACAATAGAAAAGCAAGATTAGAGGTGATTTGGGTAATTTTCCAGTCTGTGGGAGGGCGGAGTCAACTCCCTCCACACACTCCAGTCTGGGAGAGTATCTGAACTGGTCAGTGCTTTGGGGCACTACATAAAGGAAAAAAGAAAAGGTACATTTTGTACCTGGATTGTATCCCAGTCAGTGTGGTGGGTTTGGGGATGTGGTGATTGTTGTTTTTTTTTAGCTCCTCTTCCTTCTTGAATGCACTACATTTGTAATGCCTCTTGCTCTGACAGGTAAAATCTCTGGCATTCTGCTCTTTTATTTAAACCTTTTTTCCTTGGAGAAATACTGGAAATGTGCTGTATCAAGAGTATCCAACTCTGTTACCTTTGGGAACCACCTTGTTAACAACTGAACAGCTAAATCTTTCCCTTCTAGGGTTGAAAGGTCTTCATTCTTCACTACTCCTAGTTACTCCTCTCCTCAGCACCTGCCATGGACAAACATGTAAATTTGATGGGATAAGGAATCAGCTTGGCTTACATATAGAAAAGCTGAAAATCTTACGTCTGTATGAGGCTGGATTTAGTGTAAGCATCCTGGGGAGCCGATGCACTAAATTTCACATGAACAAAGCACGGCCAGCACTCGTGCAAGGGCCCCTATTCCTCCTCCCTGGCCATGCCCAATGCCACTTTTGAGGGACTTGCTGGAGTTCAGGAGCGACCACATCACTGAGGTGGATTACTCTGTTTGACCTGGAGCACTCAGAACTGCCCCTGGCAAGGCAAAATCTGAGGGACTGGATTTGCAGTCAGTAAGGGAAATATTAGAGCTCACATAAAGCAGTAGAGAGTTGAGGTATGATACACTTTATCATATTTTAAGCCTGTAACATAAACAATGATGGGTTGTTCTTATCTGAGTGCTTCCAAACAAGGTTTTGATCCCACCTAGCACATTGCTGTTCCAGGTGAGGGCGTAGGAAATCAAAGATAAAATGCCAAGACGAAATGACCTTCCCCTCCTTTCTCCCTATAGATGATTTACATTTAAGCCCAGATGCAAACCTAGATTTCAAGTCTGGTTTTCTTAGTGTAGACTAAACCAAAATCTTGAATCCAAAGCTTGTCAGTGTTCAAAGTAAATTATATCATAGTTTATTCTCCTTTCTGGCAGAGGTGGAGTGAAATTCTCAGGGGGACATTTGTGTACAGTGAAGAAAGCTCCATGGAAATGCTGCTGTTCACTGGAATGGATATTTATTTATTCTAGTCCTGGAAATCTAGATGAACAGGGAAGACAGAGATTCTCCTAATGAAATTGGCAACAATAATTGCAATTAAACCAAAACTGTTTAGGTTTGAAACAGAATCATTTAGATTTGACCAAAGCCTGGCATTGTTGGTTCTCTTCCTTTCTGACACTGCAGATGTGTTTCTGCTAAACCATTATGTGTTTAGCATTGACTTCCATTAAAAACACATTCAGACTGTGGGAAGAGTTCTGTCACAGCAGTGAATCCCCAAGAAGGGCTGTGTGTGACATATCAGGGCAAAATGGTTATTTCAATGTTTGAGCAGTGTCAGCTCGAGGCACACAAACCCTTTGGAAATGGGAAAAATTGGGGATTGCTACAAGGCTCCTTCATCACCCTTCTTTACCCATTTGGTGCTGCTGAGCAGAGGGTTGTGCTGCAGTGAGGATTTTGCTGGAGCTGGGAATGCAGTTGCTCCCTGGCCAGGGCAAGGAATGGTTGATGGCCATTGAAATGAAAGCCATAATTAGCTCCCACAGCCTGTATGGGAGTGCTGGTGTGGAATATGCCCCTAAACCAGAAATGTGCCATCTCTGGTGTTAGGAAAAGTGCTGTTTTTGTTATGCTTCCCTTCCTCAGAAATCAGGAGAAATCATAAGAGCTGCCCAGACAAAGGTGGAAATGGGGATGTTTTGAGTGGAAAACTTTTGGCTTCAGATTTTATTTCCTCCTCTGTTGTTGAGGGTACACAATAAATCTTCCCTGGTTATTTTCACTTGAGGCAATGATGCACCAGAGGGATGTGTTAAAGCTTACCCTGGTGCAACAAATATCCTCAATTTACTTTTTTACAAGCCTGCTAATTTTCATGGATTACTAGAATGGTTTAGGAACGGAGGAACAGCTGCATGATGGAAAGGGATATAACCCCCACCCTCCCCCTCCAAGCACAGAACCTTCAAAATACCTCCAGTGAACAAGCAGACAGGCCAATGCATTTATATCAGAGTAGTGAGACCCGTCACAGCTGATCCTTCATCAGCTGCCACTGGTACAGCATTGCTGTCTTGGGCCACATCCAGAAGTTTTGTAGGTGACCGGGGTGGCACTTTGCGTCCTCTAGTCCAGGTTGGAGATTTTTACTCCGAGCCCTTTGAGCAAAAAGCAGATGAAATATGGTTTCTTTTTGCTCAGAGGGGCCCAAAGGTCTTGGAGGAAAATCAATTTACTTGACAGACTTGGCAAGGAGAGCTCTCAGCTGGTGGCTGGCCTCTCTCCAAGCTCTCCCCCGTCCAGGGACAGGCAGGATAATTTAGCAGATCTTGTTGCAGCAGAGTGGGATAACATATTCGTGGATGTCCAAGTGACTGAAGAGCTCAGTGTGTAAGCACTTGGGAGAGCAAATCTGTTTGGTGCCGGCTCTTCCTTCCTGTGGAGACAAGGAATGTGTTTGACCCTGTCCCGTGGCAGGCACCAGTTCAAAGTCACTTTGAAAGGGGGCAGTGGAAAGCACTGGGAGGGTCCACAGACATCCAAACGTTGCTTTCTCTCTAAAGTACCCAAGATTTCCCTTCAGTCTGTGGCCATACCGTGACTAATTTGTTTTATCAAGAGCTAGCTGATTTTTCTGGTTTTCCTCAGTTTCTTTTTTCTTACTGCTTTAACTTTTTAACCTTCTTATCACCTCTAGCTGTGTGTGTTTTGGGTGCTTTTAAATGAAATTTCAACACTACTCCTACTCTTTTTCAATTTTCAAATCCTCAATTTTCGAAGTTCTAATCTTTTTTCATTGCTGTTACTTTAGCAGCCTTGCAGACATACAGCTGTTACTGGTGTAACACCGCAATGGAATAATATGACTCCGCTTGAAGCCTTCTCTCTGTTTGTTTTTTCATCGTCCTTGTGTGTCTTGGGATTTAAGGATCTGTGAAAACCTTCCCTGTGGGCAGTCCCTGGGAGGAGCCAGTGCGTGCTGGCACAGGTTGCCCTGGTCTGAACCCCCACAGGTTCTCCTGGCTGCATCTGGAGAGATGAGGTTTTCAGTTCTCTCCAATCCCAGTTAGTAGCTGTGATAGGGAAACCAAAAAAGAGGGAAAGGGGGCTCTTCTCCCTCTCCCACTTCACCATGTCAGCCCTGCCTTCAGCTCTTCAAACACCTTGTGTTGTCACAGGAAAGCGCTGCAAGAAGCAAATCTGTTGTAGGGATGTTCCTGGTGGTGTTGGCAATGACTCCTGTGGTTTATGCTGCATTCATAGGATGGAGGCTTTAAATTCATCACCCTTTGATTGTTTTTTCCATGGAGCTTTCATTCACTGTTGTGTTTGAGACCCAAGTAAATGAGAATCCTGGAATGT
This sequence comes from Tichodroma muraria, assembly GCA_013390105.1. Taxonomy (NCBI): domain Eukaryota; kingdom Metazoa; phylum Chordata; class Aves; order Passeriformes; family Sittidae; genus Tichodroma; species Tichodroma muraria. The sequence continues at coordinate 220,463 of WAAG01040813.1, forward strand.
CAAAAGAAAGGTAACCACAGGCGTTACGCATTTCCTCGTTTAGCAGAAAAATGATAAAATGTTTCTGAGTATATGGGAACACAGCTGCAGAATGCAAATTTTAAGTCCTAAATGTCCAGCCTCATTTCTAACATGCATTTAGAGGAATCTTGTCGTTGTCCTGCTTGGGGGAGTCAAACACCCGAAAATTCCCGCCGTGAGGGCTCCCTGCTGTGCGGGTCAGCTGCCCCTGGGCTGCACAGGGCAAGAGGGACAGCTCTTGGGAGGAGTAGTGCAGAGCAGGCTCTGGCATTGCACATTTAAGGGATGTCGTTGGCTTCTTCAGATCACTTTAGACAAAGTCAGGAGTGATTTAGCAGAGCTGATTCTGCCCTGAGGAAGAGAGAGGAGTGACTCACCTGGGAGGATCTTTTCCCACTCTCTTTTCTGTGATACTGTTCCCGTTTCAATCCTCTGGGACCCAAAACTGTGCAGCGTTTTGTATCTCAGAGTCAGCCTGAGAGGAGGTTACTGAATGGCAGACAAGTTCATCCAAGAGTATGGGAGATGAGTTTGCAGGAGCTGCTGAAGTATTACTTGACATCATTGACTTGTGCTTTTAATCATAAGAAATGCGCCTGAGAAACTTGATGGCATCCTCCTCTTCCTTGGTAAAAAATGACATAAGAACATGTAAGAAAAATAACTTCAGCCCCTTACGCCCCATCTCTGTCACAGGTGCAATGGGGTACCAGATTAACAACTCAGTATTTTCTTTAGAGCCTCCCTTCTCTTTCCACGGGCAGCCACGTGTCCTCCTGTCCCTGTATTACACGGAGAGGACAGCCCTTAGCTGCCACCTCTCTGGTTCTACCAGAGCTGTGCCAATTAAAGAGACTTTTCTGTATTTATTATGGAAGAGTTACTTACACCCAGTGACATTTCTGCTGGCTGCTGTTAAAATCCTCTCCACTCTAAAGTCAGCAGCTTCATCTCAGAGTGACAAACAAAACTGCTACTGAAGAAAATGTCTCCTGAAGTGTTGAGTGTAAAATTGTTTTATGGTAAATAATACGGCCTGCAAAGTTATGCTGGGAAAATGGACTAAAAGGAGAAATCACATTTAATGTTCTTTGGGCTTTTGCTCCTTGCAGTTACAGGAATTGATCACATACAGTTAGTGAGAAGAGTAAGAAAACTCAAGGGACATAAACACCAACACATCTCAGGAGCAAAAAAGACAAAGGTTTCAGAAAAATGTTCTTTCCTTTACTTTCTAGTTGTTTTGCGTATTATTTGTTGTTGTTTTGGTGTTAGTTTGTTTTTTTTTTTTAAGAAAAAATCCATTTCTTTTATCTTCCCCTCTTCCCTCCTTTTCATCTTCTTTCTTAAATGTCTCATTAGTTTCTGCTGTGGAGTTGTGCAAGATGAAATGTTGTCAGCCTGTGCTGATGAATACCTCTCTGCAAACCTTACATAATCCATCCCAGCCCCAAATCAGGTTAGTGCAGAAATAGAGCTTTGCACCTTTGAACTGCCAATCCTGCAGCAAAAAGCAGCAGCTGGCACTGAGTGCCAGGCCAGGCTGTGCCAGCACACTCAGGAAGACATTGCACCAAGTTTTGGTCACAGAAATGAGGAGTTGCAGCCACTTTTCCCATATCCTTTGGAAGTCCTCTACCAATTTATTAATTTGGAATCAGGTGCGCTTTTTTCATGGTGACAAAGGTGGAAAATTTCAGTATTTCCAAGACCATACTCAATAATAACACTATTTTTTCTAGTTCTCCACTTAACTCATTGTTTTTCTTGGCAAATATAACCCAGGGAATAATAATATACTATTTCCCAGGGAAATAGCTCTGGGGCATAGCAGGGAGACTTCTGTGTAATTCCATTATTGCCAACGGCCAGATTGTCAGCTGCATGTTTTGAGTGGGGGACACAGAATCAGAAGGGACCCACAAGGACCATGAAAGTCCAGCTCCTAGGCTGGACAGGTTGCGTTTACAGCAGCGTAGGCGCAGCTTAGGCTGACTCAGTTGAGATTATCATCCTTTGTGCTCCATGCAGGAGCAGCTACAGTAGTTTGCGCATCCAAAGCTGCCCAGGGAATGGGCTTTTACAAGAAAGGCTGACGGGGCTGCACTTTGATTTTTTTTTTTCTTGGTTAGTCAAAAAAATGTTTGCTGGTTCCAGAGCATCCCTAGGGAATTCCTCAAAACCAGACAGGGTGCTCATTATTTTTCACTGGCCGTGACCACTGTTCTGTGTTAAGGCAATTTATTATTTCCGTGTTCGCTGTCAGAGAAAGGTTTGTTTTGTCTTATTTTAAATCTCCTTGAAGCCTGTGCATAAACATTCACCTGTTGCTCCGTGGCAGGTAAATAAGAATTGAGCCTTTTGTATGCTACGGGAATAAGATGGAAATGCTGCACCGAGGATGCAAACAAACAAAACAGGGTTATTGATTGATCTCTTGAAAAATGTATGTGCATTTCCTCTGGACCTACTGTGAAATGAAGAAATCTGAGTAAATGCACATCCCTGAATCTCTCCCCTCTGCTACTTCCCTTGGATATTTGGCTCCTCATATGTTAGGGCAGCAGCAGCAAAATACATTAGAAAACAGAAGTACAAGTGAGGGCTGCAAGAAATGAAAAACTCTTGGAGGTGGTGTAATCTGCAAAGAAAAATGTGTTGGAGTAAATGGTCCTCTCCCAGAATGGGAGCCTGGCTGCAAACAGGGAATCAGAGAAAATAGGGAAAGTGCTTTTCACAGAATTAATCCAGGGAAATAATATGCTACAACTTTCTTGCAGGCCAAGCACTAATTTAATCACAGGAGATAGAATGTCCTACTTCTCTACAGGACATGGGAAAATTACTGGCTCATTTTTTTTCAGGTTAAGTGCATGTGCATAGGTCATACCTTATTTTCCAGATGTTCCCTGCAAGCAGAATACTTGGACCAGCTGCATGGTAGAGGCCTGAGGATGGTTCAGGGGAAGGGTCATGTCCAGTGTGGAGCCAGAGGAGGCCTCGGGGGCTCCCTTGGTGAAGGCTTAGATTTCCAAATATTTCAGTTTTCCTTGCTCTGTCACATACCAAGTGCCAGAGCAAAGGGACCTGCTCTTCTCTTCCCCATTTCTCAGCATTTGCTGCCTCTCACTAGAGAATTATCAGGAAACAAATCCAGAGACACACCGACACAGATTCTCATTCAGTGAAGAAGGACTAAGTAACTGCACATTATCGACTGCAGCGGTTCCCAGATGTGCGTCCTGTATTGCTTTTGGATCTGAGGGAATCCCAGCTTTGGATGTGAGCTTTGCCTGCAGGTCTTCTCCAACATGAAGGAGCCTTTCAATTAGGACTGCCTTCAGTGTGGATTCAGTAAATGGAATTTCAAATATAGAAG
>WAAG01040816.1:0-14102 GCA_013390105.1 Tichodroma muraria
CTTCGAAGCAAGTCTTAAATGTGTAGTGATTGTACATCTCTGGTTTAAGGATTCCTGCAGCCTCCTTCCTGTTTCTTCACAAAGCTCTCAGTGTCTCTTTTCTTGGCATGGCTGAGCTCTGAAGAATGTGAGAATATGGTATTTCTCTCTGCTAACTAGATCTTTTCTGAGACCTAGGATCAGGCAACAGTTTTTCTACAGCTTAATAATATGTTTCTCTTTGCTAACTTTCTTGCCAAATACCTAAAGTATTTTGGACAGAATTTGGTCCTTTGTGCCTCCGTTTCTCTTTTGGGGCCATTCAAACTATGTTTCTGGTATTTGTCTTCCATACTGATGTAATAATTTTCCTCCTTTATAAGTTCTGAATATAATACACTGGTTTCCATCCCTGAAGCTTTTTGTAGAAGGTGAGAGTAGCATTGCAGTTATTTTACGGACTGAAAACTCATCAGTCTGATCCAAGGATGTGTGCAGAGCAGACTGAAACACAGTGCAGAGCCTTTCCCACCAAACTATTCTGCTTCCAAAACTGAGGACTTCTCCCTAAAATGAGCTTTTCTGTTTCAGGGGTGCTATTGAAATAAATTTGTTAATGTTTCTGCTCTGCTTAGAAAATGTGTGCTACCGTATAAGTGCTAATTAACAAGAGCAGTTAATTAACAGTTCCAGCTTACAGCTTAGTAGTGCTAAGTCAGCAAACAGTGTCAGCAAGTGGGCATGCCCTGTGTGCAGAAATGTTTAATGTCTCACCTACACAGCTTGATCAGATGGGCAGTCCTTATTTCAGAAAAGTATTGCTAATTAGGCCTGTTTCTTCTAACAGTCATTTTTCACTATTTTCCTGAAAGATTTAAGCATGGATGGAGGGAATGAATTTCTGACGCTAATCAAAACTAATAGCACAGCAAATTGCCCCTCAGAAACTATTAGGCTTGGAAAAGTTCTCCTTGGAGACCTCTTAAATGTAAAATTATACCATGTTCTTTTAAATAATATTAGCCTTTCTGCAGTGATCATCATCGAGCTTGAGTTATTTGACATCAAAAAAGGAACCAAATTAAAACAGATGCTTGGCGTGAATAGAGCTTATTTTTAGAAGGAAATATTACTGAAATGGAAACCTGTACGTTTTCCAGCAGCACAGAACTGAAGAACTCTCTCTCTGTGACACTTTCATTGGAATTAGTATTGTAGATGAAACTGTCAGGTTAAAATCTCTGTGTGCTGTCACACCTCCTTTTTTGAGAAGATAAGCAAATCCCACCTGTAATCAGTTCCACTAGTGGTGCCCTGAATTTTTAAATACATCACAATGTAGATATCATGTGCAAAGGGATACAAAATTAATTCTCCTTTTGCTCATTCCTCCCTTCTCAGAAAAGGAAAGGATTTTTACAGAGACTATCACATCACACTGTGCAATGAATCTGCTCTTAAAGGAGATTAACCCATGCTTACTTTCCAAACAGACTACAGAAAAAACTGTATATAACAGAAAATAAAGCAGCTTTAAAAAGCATATAAAACGCTCTTCCTCCTCCATGCTTTTTTCATAAAGCCATTCAAAGTTCCCTAGTGCTGGTCAAAACCAGCTTTACATCATCCCACTGCCTAAATACACTGGCAGCCTCAGGTGTGGCTGTACAATGTATGAGAGTGTCCAGGAGCCTGCCCTACCTTCTGCTGGACTTTGTGTTGCTGCAGCTGGAGCAGCAGATTGGGACTGCACCAGTAGCTCAGCTGCCCCAGTTCACACTCTGGTATCTCAGTTTCAGCTGCCAGGAAAGGCCACCTGGGACAATTGAAGACAAGGCAGAGGCTGATCCCATTTGGGACTGGGGGCAAAAAAGAGCTATGCTTTATGCCTCTGCAGTATGACCCACCAAAACTACTATTTCAAAGCTCCTCAACCAACTTTTTATTTATTCCCATGCTGCAGGGTGTACCTTCAATGCTTCCCCACCTTTTTGGATTTTGTTGCAGAATAAATCTATGAAATAGAATGGAGAAGTTTTGCTGCAGGCCATGGTCATGGCACGCACAACATGGTGTTAAGTGTGACAGTGTCGGGTGCCTTCAGCTTCCCCAGGAAGGGATGTGGCTACCATCACCCATTTCAGCTGACGTGATCAGGCAGCTCTTGAGCCCCGTTCCACTTAAAGAGAAAAATCAAGGCAGAGCCAAGCAAATGTTTTAATACAGTGTTGTTTGGTTATTAAAGATGCACAGGGTCCTTTCTCCCCAGCACAGGAAGACCCATCAGAGCAGTTTCCTTGCTGCTATCGCAAGCATAGCCTGGCCAGAGCCCCAACCTTTCTCCTCAGGCTCGTATCACTGCTCTTCCCATCACTGCAACTCATGTTTCTTTTCTGTCCTTTTTCTCACTGTCTTGCTTCTCTCTCACCTTTTCTTTTAGGCTGATCATTTTCCAGACAGCAAAGGCAATTAAACTGTCTCCTCTCACTTCTTGCCTTTTTCCAAGCTCACAACTGTAGTGATGGAGAACGCCATGTGAGAAACCCAGCCATTCTCCATTCTCATGCACGGTCATTGAGGTTAATTTCAATGTTGGAAAAGGCAATTTGTATTAGCAGGGCTGGTTCACTGAAAGTGGATTGGGGAGTGCTCACACGTACCGTTTCTTTGGCAGGGCTGTAAAGGCTGTAGGTCCCAGCTGGTGGGTGGTATCAAACAGCTGAAGGCTCCAACATCTGCTAATGTCATAACTAGGTCCAGAAGAAGAGATTTATCTACACAGTTGGAAGCATGCAAATGCCTTCACAGAAAGGCAACAAGCAAATACATGTACTGTCTGTTCAGTTGCTGTGCCAATTTCAGCAAGGCTTTACCCACACAGAATTTTACTGATACTCTCTTTTATACTCATCAGTCTGCTCTGGCAAGGCTAAATCCATTGAAAACCCATTAGTAAAGGAGAATGAGATGATTTTTTCCATGCAGAAGACTTGTAGAAGAACTTGTAAAAACTGGACAGATGTGCTAATTGGGATTTTGCTAATATTCTGTGCTGCTCTTCCTTAATAGAGAACGTGTTCAGTATTGTCCTTTAAAGGAGCTTGACTCATTTTAAAATATCATGAGGTTATTACCCTAAATCTCACTGAGGAAAGGAAATGCACCTTTTCCTTTCAGTTAGTCACACAAAGGATGTGATAGTTAAAGAACAAACAAATCCCCTATCAGAACAAAGGACACTATTGACTGTGCTGAGCCCATTTTACTCTGAAATTCTTTCATACACTGTTTGACACAGACGAGTTTCTGAACAATCCCTGGGTGTCCAATGCACGGAAAAAAGTCTATTTGCTTTATGGCTCAGTTTCCTTCTCTTCTGAAAGGAAGTGGATGACCCTTGTGCATCATAACTCTTCTGGGCCAAGGTACAGTAGAGCTCATCTTACATTTTCAGTTAAGTTACTTATACATTATGGCAGCTTTTTGAGTGGTCTTCTTCACCACACATCTAAAGAGAGAAATAGAAAAGTGGCATCATTACATATTGCTTAAATTCTCAGGACTAGTAGCTGAGATCTTCCCTTAATTCTGTAATAGAGAGTGTTTATATGTACATTTTAGATTGAATTCAAATCAGAATGAGTTTCCTAAAGAAAAGACATCATTGCTTCCACAGGAAAAGCTGCAGGAGGTTCATGGGCTCTCCCAGAGAGGAAGAGAGAAGTCTGTATTCATGCAAAATAAGTGTTTCAGAGGAAACAGGGACCGGGGTAGCAAATGCTCTTTTTTACCACAGGAAATTCTGGGTGGATTTAACAACTCATCAAAAAACTGTCTGAAAGTGTTGTAAATCACTGCACAGACTGTCCAGGGAAATGGTGAAGTCACCATCCCTGGAGGCATTTAAGAGACATGTAGATAAGGTACTTTGGTTTTGTGGTGGACTTGGCAATGCTGGATTAATTGTTGGAATTGATGATCTCAAGAGTTTTCCAAACAAAATGGTTCTATGACTTTGTGAAAAGGAAGACTGGGAGAACTGAGTATTGCAGTGGAACTACGGGGCATATTTAATGGCTGCTGTGGCCATTGCAACATACAAATAAAGAAACTGTGCACGCTGCAGCCAGTCTGAACTGCAGAATGATTTCTGCTGAAGTTGCAGCAGACACCTCTGCTGCCTTAGCAGTCATGGGCCAAGTGTAAGTAACAGGCACACTGAAGAGAGGAACTGGCAGGGTGACAATCTCTTGCTGTGAAGGAGAAAAATGGTTCTGATCTGTCCAATCAGACTGCCCAGGGACTGAGAGGAATTTTGCAGGTCCCTTCAAGGCTCTGACAGTGATTTGTGGTGCTGTTTGGGGCAGCTTGTCCATGTAATCAGTGTATCGCAGGTTGCACACTCGTTAAAATGAAAAGCATGCATATTTAGAGGGACTGTCTTGCAATTTGTATTTACATAGCATATCATGAATTAGAAGCATTAAATGCAATCTGCTGCTGTTACTGCTACATCAGTAGCAGTGTGCTTTGGGCTATGTTGGGTTTAGTTTTGTCAATAGCTGAGACTATTTTTGGTTTGGATTTTTTTTAGACCATATATATGCATTTATAGTCCTGCATTATTAATAGTCGCTTAAAATTTTCCACGGCTCTGGATATTTCCTTTCACAGAGAACTGCAACAGAAAAGGAATGTGGAACATACAGCTTGCTACAGCAGCACAGTGATAGTGGTACTTCACACTGGTGGTAATACGTGCCACAGTAGGTTCTGCTGGTCTGTACAAGGCAGGCAGATGCTAACAGGGGCACATGTGAGTTATTCCAGTAACTTGACAAGAGGTTTATCAGTGTAGCCAAGGAAGTGGATCCTGAGGATCTCTTTGTATGTTAGGCTTACTGGTTGAGTGGGACATATTCAGTCACTGTGATTGTACTCACGTGGAGTCAGTTGGTCGGGGCTTCATTGACTTGTTGATAACATCCCAACTAAACTGGGAGAGCAACAGCAGAAATTTTTATTTCATTAACCTGTTCTTTAGGTTTTCCTTTCTTTATTCAAATGTGGACAACAACCATTTACCTGCATCAGCTGCCTGTTGCACTTTCATTTGTCACACTTGTATTAATTCAGAATCAAATCACTGATATGGCTTCAGAGGCATACCTGAGCCATGGACAACTACTGACCATCATTATCACTGCACATACGTGCCAGTCATGATAACTACGAAACCTCTGATTTATATTCAGTTATGCATTATTGTGACTAATGCCTAAGATTCTACTCACATACTTGAATTTGTATCACCATAATTAAACCATGAAAAATGCATGCATTTTATAAAAAAGTAGGCAGGTAGTTATCCTTATTAGCAAAAGAGGTTTTTAAAAAGCTGTTTTTAAAACCATCACTTAAAATCTGTGCTCTGTGCCTAGTTCTTGGAGAGAACTAACCACAATTAAGTTTGGAAGCCTTGGAATCCAAGGCAATAATGGAAATGATTTTCTGAAATGCCACACATTTCACTTTGGTAAACCTGTTATTCGAAAGTACCGCTGTTGTTTTCTAGCAATAAGAAATAGAGCTGAAATAGTGTACTTCTAATGAGTTTCTAGTAGAATGAGTCTTTCACCTTTTCCTGTGCAGTTACTTTTGAGATTCCAAAATGCAGAGATTCCCCTTAAGATTACTTTTTGTTCCATATTTATCGTTTAAATCTGCAAAATGAGAAACAATAATCAGTGCCCTCAGCTGGACAAATGACTAAAGCTCTTTGCCTGACATGCCAAATATAGGTACCAGAATCACTGAGGAGAAGTCAGTGCTCTCCTGATAGCTGGCTTTCCATGCAGTGATGCTCTCTAAGCAGCAGGTGTCATGTTTTTCTAAGACTTGCTGCTACAAAACTAGGAAGTTTGCATGTCTTACTATATTTTCTAATAAGGCAAAAGATGCTGACTACATAAAAGTGATCTATGAAGCAGACTTCTTTCCAGTTTAGGAATGGTTAGAAAGTTTGGTTACATGGCTAAATACAATGTCTAGTCACTCTGTTGTTCACTACAACAGCTTGGCCCAAAGAGCCAACTGATCACCAATAGTTTCCATTCAAATATCCCCTGACAGTAAATGTCCATACATTTTCATTTATGACAAACACATATGACAATTAATTTCTATTAATTTATCCATATATATACAAGCATGTACCAATATTATGATTCTATCATTTTTTATGTCAAAGAGGTTATTTTAAAACTCTCAATGTTGTTCGATTTCTAAATGACACTTCTTTTAACTGCCATTATTTATGGGTAAACAGAGCTGTAGGCATCAAAAAGAGGGCCTACACCTCCAGATTCTAAACTAATTATTGCTCCATCTGGCTTTGGCAGACAGTTAGCATGGCTCTCATTTGCACATGGTTTGAGCTGTCCTCTCCTGGAATAATGATTACTAGAAGAATTTTGAATAGTGATTTGTTTAAACTGTTGGAATTGGTTGGTTTGTGCTTAGTGCTGCTAACTGGTATTTGACTACACTGTTCTTCCTTTATTCCAGATAATTGATAAGAGCAAGAGAGACCCCTCTGAAGAAATTGAGATACTTTTGCGATATGGACAGCATCCAAACATCATTACTCTTAAAGATGTGAGTAGTCTTTGAGCACTTCAGCATTAAATGATTTTCATCTCATAGCCAGGCTCACTTATTAGTCCAAGTCTGGAAAATTCTTCAGTTGGAGGTCTGAGCTAGAACCAGACCCATTGAAATCAAGAAGAAAAACATGACTTAACGAATTACCAGAGGGCGTTTGGAAAGACTGGTCAGGTTGTGCATTCTCCAGTTACTGTCTAACGAATTGTAAATAAAACCAAAGGGGCACAGTGCTGGAGAATGAAAAAATGGGTTTGGGTTTGCAGCACTGTTTAAAAGATCTCCCTAGCTGGGTGTTTCGGGGCACTGTTGAATACACGCAGTGGTGCTGCTGGACAGGAGGATGATCTTTCTCAAGCAGCAGCCATTCCCATGCAGCCTGTGATATCATTAAGGTATTTTTCTTCAGCATTTCATATGAAAAATAATCCTTCACTATGCTTAAATGAAGTAAGCCTTTAGTCAGAGGTTTTTTTACTTCAGCTGCCTGAAGTCTCACCTAAGACTGTCCACACCGTGTCAGATTCAGAGTCTACAGAACAAAATCCTGCTTGTGTCAGTGGCAATTATGGTTTAGACCTTAGAGAAGTACATAAGAATCTCCTAATCACATGCCCCCCAGGAAAGTCTCATCTAATTCCTAAGTGTTAAAGAGCATCTCAAAATCTGTGCAAAATAAGTTTTTATATTCCTTTCCAAAAAATTTAGCACTGATGACTATAACACCGCCTATTATTGCAGTCTAGATAAGGGATGATGACATGAAAATGGTTGTCCTCCTTAAATGATAAAATGTCTTTTACCAACTGCCATTGACATTGAATGTAAATATGTCTTACAGCTGATATCAACAATATATTCACCAGAACTGCAAATATAAACTATATAATATCATTAGATGCAAGTGTTGGCCAACAGTATAAAACAGCTCCTTAGCTGATCATGAGTCAAAGGGAAATATTGATATTTGAAATGGCAAATGTTGTTCTGTGGAAGTGGAAAGATAGAACCCTACTGAGAAGAATGCTTGGGTGAGAGCCAGCAGACATTTGAAGCTGTGTGGAGTGGTGCTGTTTTTAACAGCTGAGCCTGCTCTGTTGGCATGGTAGAAAACCAGAAAGCTATGTTTCTGTGTGGACAAATCAGTAAGCTGCTACAGAGACCAGAAAAAAGTGATGATTTAAATAATTTTATAAAGTTTTCTTTTTAGTTGTTGAGCGTAAAAAGGCCGTTTCCCACACATTTGCTGATGTTTGCCTCTTGACACACACAAGCAAGACAAGACTGTGATTAAAGGACCAACCTTTCCCAAGCTGATGGGTCAACTGAATTGTGTTTATTGTGTTGCTGTTCCAGGTGTACGATGATGGGAAATTCGTGTACCTGGTGATGGAGCTGATGCGGGGAGGCGAGCTGCTGGACCGCATCCTCCGGCAGAAGTGTTTCTCAGAGCGGGAGGCCAGCGCTGTGCTGTGCACCATCACCAGGACTGTGGACTACCTTCACTCTCAGGGCGTAAGTGTTGCTTTTTTTGGCTTAGCTGCATCAAGCTTCTTAAAAGTCAGCTTCTTGAAATAGCAAATAGCTGTGATTTTGCTTCTCTGAAATGTAAATATGTCTCCTCCCCAAGGAAAAAAACCTACCTCCATATTTATTATTACATTGGTTTGTGAAATAGGGTCATTGGCTTTTTATCCATTTTCCACTGAACTGAAGCATGCCAAAGTAGTATTTTCTTTCCCACACTACAGTGATTTTCAAATTCATGTACCTTCCTGAGATATTAGTTGTTTACTTTATCACAATCATTATTTCAGGACCTGAACTTTTAGCAACACTTCAAATAGGGTAGCTGAATCAGCAGATAGGTAGAAAATCAAATGCTCAGCTCTCCAAATGAAGTGGCAGTTTGAGCAGCTGATGGGAAAGACTTCTGACATGCTGTTAAAATCTGACTTTCAAAGTCTAAGCTTTTTATATACAACAGTTTGAAAATCTCTCCTTTTCTGCATTTCAGGGACAAGCAGTTTGATAACTAGTCAAATATTTACTGCTTTTCCTGCTTCATGGTTAAAACAAAGTGCATTTTGTGCTTTGGCTTCTATGCTTTCATGGTAATTTTTCAGTCTCACTATAACAAATGAATACTGTTTTCCCGCCACCAAAATTCAGCATGTCTGGTAAAACACAGAGTCACATGAAATGTGTGAATACATTTTGAAATTAGGAAAGAAATGAATCCCTCCTTTCAAGTGTGAGCCACTCACATGGACAGTCACAAGAAGACCCTTACACATTTTCCTCCCATGATGTGATTTATTCTTCACCTTTCAGCTGAGTATTCAGGGCCATCAAGCTTCAGGAGACTCTGCCACCAAGATGTTTGTACAACAGCCCACTTTGACCACCCTCAGGAAGTTGTCTACTCTTAGAGCAGCAGCCTCCATCTTCATACAGCCACAGAGGCTGTCAAACATTTTGTTTCTCATATTAACAGACTTTAAATTTTTTTCCCCTTCATTTGTCCAAGGCTTTTAAGTAACTTTTTTTCCAAAACTTAAATATTTTTGGCATGAGCTCTTGACCTACCTCAACCAGCAGACCAGAAATGGCAGCCAAGCCCCAGCGCTCCCTGACCTCCTCTTCTCACTTGTTTCTCACTGTTCTTTCTTAAGGTGGTGCACCGAGATCTCAAGCCAAGTAATATCCTCTACATGGATGAGTCAGGAAACCCAGACTCTATCAGGATCTGTGACTTTGGGTTTGCCAAGCAGCTCAGAGCGGAGAACGGGCTGCTCATGACTCCCTGCTACACAGCCAACTTTGTCGCTCCTGAGGTAGGATCACATTTCAAAGCCTGCAGTAGTAGGTGTGTCCTAGGAAGAAGTCCTTCCTCCCTTGCTGCCTTTACAAGAGGAGCAAGGCAGAAACCAGGCTACTGGCACTTGCACAGCCTCTGTTACCATAACTTTCTTATTCTTGGTCCTGTCACGGCAATTGTTTTTCTCCTGACAGAAGCTGGTGTCTGTCTTGTACTGGTGCACACAATGCTTTGGCTCATTACTGGGATAAATATCTTTTTTCCTCTGGCTGCTTCTGATAAGACTGCTTTTCCTCTAGTACACTGCATCAAAACAGGATTAAGAGGAAAATCTTGATGTCAGGTTGCCCAGAGACATTGTGGAGTCTCCTTCTCTGGAGGTACCTAAAAGCCATCTGGACACAATCCTGAGTGTTCTAGGAGACCCTGCTTGAGCAGGGAGGTTGAACTATAGGACCCTTCCAACCTTAACCATCTTATGATTCTGTGATAAAACTGAAAAGAAAAATCTTGCATGAAATCCTTAGTATGCTGAAATCAGTGAGAGCTTTATTGTTGACTTCACTGAGCTAAAGAAACACCTCCCCTCTTGGCTCTCTGAGTACCAATCCCCCTGTTCTGGGGGATGTAGGAAATGCTTTCTCATTTTTACAGGCAGGAAAGTGGAGGAAGACCAAGCAGCTTGTCCCAAGCACAGAGAGAGGTGGCTCTGCATCACTGGCAAGTGCTGCTCCTTTCATACAGCCCTTCAGGAGTTGGCTTGGGTCATACAGCTGTTTCATGGCTTGGGCTCTTTGCTGTATTTGACCTATGAGGTGTTCATATCTGCTTCCTCACAATGAAGGAGCAAGAAGTAAATTTCTTGAGTAATTACCCATTTCTTGGAGTGATGAAAATCAAAAATTTTAGTACTTGCGATACACGACTTCAAATGTGTGTCTTCCTCTGCTTGTTTTGGTCCTTATAAGAAAAACAAAAAATTACTGTCTTTCAATACTTCATCTGTTCTCTACTATCAAATACCGGTGTGTCTCAGTTGGTATCATCTAGCAGTCTTCTCTTCCCCCTAAGTCTTTTTCTCCCGTGTTCATCTGTTATTGGGAAGAGAAAAATAGGATGATCTTTCTGTACAAGATCCTTTTATGACACCAAAAGTTACAGCAATCACAGCCTTCCAGCATCAGAAGGAGAATTTGTTATATAGAGACCATTTCTGGGGCAGTATAAATTCAAAACAGATTTTTCTTCAGCTAAAAAACCTTTCCATTGCCAAGATAGGTTGGTTTGGGGTTTTTATTATGATTTGGTTAGGCTTCCATTTGAGAAATGGGAATGAACTGTTTAAAATTTATCAAAGTAGATTGAAAATGTTGTGTGGCACCACAGCCATTCAATTTCTAAAATTTCTAAACCACAAAAATAATCATGTTTGCAAGATTTGAAGCACTCTGATATCCTCCAAGCTATCTTTCTCCTATTTTAATAGGAGATGATAGGTATAATAGGTATATAATAGGTTTAATAGGTATATAATCCTATTTTAAGATGCTTAAAATAGGAGTAGCTATTTTTCATGATGGGCTAATTTATATAGTGTCTGTAGTCACAAATATTGCTAGTTTCAGATCAGACTCTTCTGATTTGAACTGAAAGCAGAAATCACACTACCAAACATTTGTGATGAGTAAGACAGGTCCTGCTAATGCAGGAGACATTGGAGATTAATTGAAACATTACCAGAAGTGGAAGAGAGCTTGCGTAAAGCCTTAGGTGGTTTTACATTTTACCCGTGCTATAATGCTGCCCTCCAGCCTGGATTTGACTTTCATGTTCTCTGTCTGAGTCCAACTGCAAAGTCTGCCACATGCTCATGAAGCTAACTAAGGAGACAGAAAGTCAGCTGAGCTGGTGACAAAGAGGGCGATGACCAAAGAAGGAGGACATGTTTGCCCACTTGGATCACCCTTTATTTTGCAAACAGTTAATTTGGGGTTTAGGTGATAGCAAGAGCAAAGATGAAGGCTCTCTGGAAGAGGCACGCTGCCACCTAGTGCGAGTCGTGTTGTACTACTGATGAAGTAGGTTGCTTCTGGATAAAGTAGAAATATTTTATTCTGCAGTTTTCCTACAGAATTCATGAAGAACTACTGCCTTGTGATTTGCAATTATGGATTTTTTTTATTTTCTTTTGTACCTATTTGCATCCCTGCTTGTTACAACTGAGAAAAACCTCTATTTGAAACACTGTTAACCCAGTAAGTCAAAGCCTACAGAAATAAAAGGGGGTTGGACAAATATCTGAGCCATTCTCAGAATTGTATGACCCAGGGTATCATTATGTCCCAGATAACAATTATCCCCACAATGTCCTGCTACAGTGTGGCACTAAGAACCAGTTTCTGCCTCTATTTCAGATCCCACTAAGTTCTGGAAGTGACAATCATTTTGGGGTTGTGTAACCACTTGCTTATTAACCTGCTACACTAAATATCATCACTGCCCGTTTTTCTGTCACATACCTTGGACTTGATTGTCCTTGGTTACTGGTGGAAAACAGAGAAGGAGTGAAATTGTAACTGTTCAAGACGCAATGAGAAGGACCACAACAAAAGATAAATGTTGGGTATTCAATCTCACAGGTGAAGCAAGAAGCAGCTGAGTTTGTCAAATAGCAAAGAAGTTTATCCCATAAACCCATTAACAGAGGGGGAATGAATGCAGGAACTAAAGAAACGGAAATATATAAATCAACCAGAAAGCCTCTATATTATGTACAGGAGAGAGAGGCAGAAGCACAATTTTACCAGCTTTGTCAACAGGAGGAACTGCAGCTTTTCCTCTGGTTTTGTTGCTGTGGGAGTTTTTTTGACTTGTTGGGTTTTTTCCCAGGTAGCAAATGTCCGCTCAGCAGCATACCTGGCAGATGGTTGCTTTGCCACTCATCATTTATAAAATCTGTCTAGGCAACACTTTTTTTCCTTAGCAGAATTTGGTCTTTTCTGTGATAGACATCAGATACTTAAATTGCTCCTGGGTAATAAGGCTGCAGGTCAGAGAAAGACTTGCTGAAATTGTACATCCCTTTTTCATGTACTTTGCAAAAAAAATCTATCTACTTGTCCATCTAAAGAGGACAAAACTCCTTGTGTTTTAACTCCTTGTGTCCTTCAGTTCTTGTCAGAACTGAATAAACAGAGGGTAGTTTGCTTTTGTGGGAAGATACGGAGGTGGTCCCTGAGCTTAGTTGGTGTCTTCACTTTCACTTGGACCTGCACAGACTCAATAGGCATTTCTTTTCGTGTGCACAAGCATGAATGAAATCTGGACTTTACCCTTACTGCTACAACTACCATCCTGTCTCAGGATTGAACCTTCTGGTCACATCTCTGTTGACTACCATGGGTCATGTTTGTGCCATGGGAAAAGGGGGTCAAGTTTTAGCCTACTGTTTACTCCAGTCTAAATGTGCCCACTTTTCTTTATACAGAAGTAAGAGAAGCCTTTTAGTTTTCTTTGCAGTTGTCATGCATCTTCATTAGTCTGACATTAGATATGCTTCAGTGTGTATCCATTAGCTGCATCAAATCCAAACTGAGCTCAGTTGGAATACTTGTCACTGTCATTTAGCCCTACGATGCATCCACGGTGTTGTTGGTAATTTCTGGTATTAGGAAGATATGTTTCAAAGTATTAATGAGCATTTTTTTTATGAAACATTTTGAAACAGTGAAATATTGTTCTGCTTTGCTGCATGTTGGTTGGTCAGAGGAGCTCCCAGACCCTTCAGCTCCAACAAACTGCATTCATCTCTCTCACTGTGAAGGGGAAAGATATGCTGAGTTTAACCAGCTCATTTCAGCCTAGGCTTTGCCTTGCTCCGTATTGCTACTGGACAGTTTGATCCCAAGGCAGCCACCTGTTCAAGGCAGATATGCAGCTAAGCTCTGGGAATGTCAGCAGACACAACCACTAATCAGTGCTTTTTGTAGATCAGAAGGTAAAAATTCAGGAATGCAGATGAACCTATTTTCATCTCTCTCTTTCCTTCCCACAGGTCCTTAAACGCCAAGGTTATGATGCAGCCTGTGACATCTGGAGCTTGGGGATCCTGCTGTACACCATGTTGGCAGGGTGAGTGACGAAGTTCTCCTAGGGCAGCAGTCTCCAGTGGGGTCAGCACTGCAGCACTGATTAAGCCCAAAAGGAGTCACAGATAGGGATTCTGGCCTCCTTGAGAAGTGTGTTCATTTGTATGAAGCAAGAAAATAGATGTCAAGATTTAGAATTAGAATAAGTTTTTTCCATAATGCATAAATATCTTTGACAAATGGTTTTGGTTTTTAACAGAAAATGCCTGTATGCACAGAGACCTANTATGCACAGAGACCTAGACTCCTAAAATGTTCACTCACCACTTAAGCAATGGGAAAGTTTTCCATCAGGAGAGATGCATAGGAGGATAAAGAGCCTCATAATGTTCACCTTATCCGTGGAAGAATGTTAATTCATTCTATTGATACATTATTCTCTTCAGCTTCATTATTCTTCATTTGTTATTGTTGTTGAAGTGTCTGAGCACCTCTAAAAGCTAAAAAAAAAACCCACCCAAACGTAGTTTTCAGATCCTATTTGAAAAATA
>WAAG01040816.1:24260-44428 GCA_013390105.1 Tichodroma muraria
TGTCTTCTCACACCTCCCTTAGCCAGGTCACCATGGGGCAAAGCAAATGTTTGTGCGTCAGAACAAATGGCTGGGGAGAGCAGGAAGGCAACAGAATCAGTTTAGCCAACAGTGCTGTCAACACATTGGAGTGGCTACAAGTTCAGTGTCACCCCTGTCCCTCTGTTGCTGCATTATGCTGAGCAGAGCCCAGGTGTGGCTTGGAGTCAGGGCTATAAATGATGTGATGTTTGTACAGCAGCAGGTTCCCAGTGCCAAGCCCTGTGCACAGAGAGGGAGGACAAGTCCAGGCTTCTGAAAATTGGCTAAAAGTTCATACAAACTCCCTGTAACCAGAAGGTGTAGGGCCACAGATGGCAAGTCATGGGGAAATAATGTTGACTCTCTGGTTTTTTGCCACCATTACCTTAATAAAAGTGATAGAAAAACCCCAGGGTTTGTTTTAAATCATCCATTTTTGCAGAGGAAATTCTTTATTTTGGGGCATGCTACAACTTTCTTGATCCCTAGAAAGGAGTAAGGCAGTCAAACACAGAAGATACAGCAGATTACTACAGTAGAAAATATATTGTAGCTTTCACTGGAAAATTATTTTCAGACAGGTGTTTTGAAACCCTCTCTTAGGATATGTGTATCAGAAATGCCAAAGTAAATATTTAGAAGCAAAGTTCCCTTGTTGAACATCCAGAGATGACACCTTTAAGCAAGAGCCACATAAGCTCCACGTTCACATATCTGAAACCTAAAAGACAGGCAAGAAGCACAACCCTTCAGATATTCCTTACATTAAAATAAAAAGGCCTAAAGAAATGTTAATAAGATGCTTTAGTAGAATACATTAAAAAAAGAAAAAAGGTAAAATGTGCAAGCCCATTTTCCTTTTCCTCTTTTGAAGTATACATTTTCCTTTAGAAGTATTTATTCTTACCTCCTAGCTGACCCTGATCCTGAAATCTTGTGTTGCCTGAAAACACTGCAGCTAAGATGCTTCTGGTACCTCAGGTCCTGTGTGAACACAGTCCCACACTCCTCTCTCCATGTCTGTCCACAGCAGACACACACAATTACACACCCTGTCCTATTCTGAAAGTTAGCAAAAACATGAGAATTTAAACTCAGAAGATAAAATGAAGTTAAAAATAAGGTTCTCAGTGTGTACAGAACTAAAACTCATAGTATTCAGGTGAAGGATGGATTGAAGCCTGTGCAGAACAAAAATGTTACAGAGTAAATAAAGTTACAGTAATTCTTAGAGCCAAATTTTATCTAAACTCTCTTCATAGATTTTTGTGAACTTAGACCTTGCATTTCCAGGTTCTGCTAGGTGACAGCACATGTATGTCAGCCAGCGTATGATCATGCATGTCATCACAAGGCTTGCACATGAAAATATTTTGCAGGCCAAAGTTTAGAGTCTAAAATTAAGATTTTGGCCCTTTTTGTCATCCTATATTGTGTATCCATGATATTCAGTGTTTAACTGTTCAGCCGCTATTTCTTGCTTTGGTATACGTAGTTACAGAGCCAACTTGCGCTCCATTATGTCTCCTAAATGGATGTTATGGACATATTTTTCAGAGATGCTTTAGCCTGAAAGGAAAATGAGGAAAATGCATGCCCTCTTGGATGAAGGCAAATTTTGAAAGGAGAGTCTGGAAAATATGCATTTGAAGTGCAGAAAATGAAAACCAGTTATTAAAAGATTGTTTCTGATTTGCTACTCAGAGCCAAATTTTGTTGCCTTCCCTCCTAATTCCTTAATCCATATGCACCTCCAGTGACTCTAGTGGGAGAGCTCAGAGTCAAGTCTTCTTTCCTGTTGGAGTGGTGATGATGTGTGTAAGGGATTTGCTTAGGTAGTATTAAATCAATAAAATATGAACCATGATCTAGCACTTTGTTTACAGGCTCCATATTCATGTTTACAAAATTATGATTTCTGAGGCTCATGCTTTTTATGTTTCCTCTATGAAAAGGGCAGCCAGTGTACAGATATTTGTTATGTTTACCAGCGTTTCTGAATAGATTTTTTTTATAGTACATGGTTTTATGAAGTGTAATATTTTTATAGCAGAATGATGATCTTTGGACTTTCTATATTGTTACTCACAATTGTTTGCAAACAAGCTCTTTGCTCCCTTTTTTCTGTGCACTGTATCCCATGTTGCTGCTGCTAATGTTGCTGGCCTCAGCTGCTGCTGCCCCACCACGACGTGGGCTGATGGTATTGTGAAACTGTGCAAACTAACTTCAAAGAGCTGTGATTGTGCTGAAGGGCTGGCTGCATGCTGGGTTCCTCCTGGCAGGAGGGACGGGGAGCTGTACCCTACCAAGGCAAGAGTTTACTGTGGATGGCCCCCAAGGAGAAGCCTCAGTGCTCACCTTTGTCTGTATTCTGCCATTTTGGTTTGGCATGCCCATCCTTTCCTTTCTTTATAAAGAAATAAAAAGAAAAGAAAACCAAAAAGGATCCTGCTTATTTTTGCATAATTCCTTTCCAGTCCCCGAGCACTGGCCATGTTTGAATGCCTTGTGTTGGTCACAGTAAAAGCACACAGTTACCTGTTCACATTATACTGTTATACTGTATACTGGAACTGTTATCTCTGTGCAACCTCTGTTTTGTGAAGCAACAAGTAAGCCTTTAATGCCCATCATTCACACAGTTCACCCACTAGACAAATTTAGGATTTCAGTGCCAGACAAATGAGTGCTTTCACACAAGAAGCTGCCTCAGCATGTATTTCCCTTTCCCCCTTGAGATCTTCCAAGGTACCATTCCTCTGGAAACTGCTGGTCTCTGGCAAGCTGCCTGCATTACCCTTTTGCATTTGCTGGACTTACTAGTGACCACAAAAGCAAAATCAACCCCTCCTACTTTGAGGGATTTGTTCTGCTTTCTTGGCATTACATCCTGAGCCTGTACTCGGTTACAGTGGCGTTCACATCAGAATTGTCATCAGACCTGGCAGCATCACAAAGGTGGTGTGTCTGGCTCAGGTTCCTTGCAGGAACAGCATGTGGTACCAGAGATGGAGAAACAGCATGTGATTTAGGTCCAAGTAAGCATAATCAAGCAAACTTGGACTTCAGTAATGTTGCTCGTTGGATTTCTGCTCTGACCGTAGGCAGTCTCATGCCTCTTTTCTCCTGCCAGCTGCTCCTGTCCTACTCCCACTTCTGTCCTTCCTTTATTTTCCCTGTTCATGAAAGAAACTTCCTGCTCCGTTAGTCCTCATGGTCCTTCATCACCGAGACATGAATGTCCCTCCCCATCCTCTTCCTCTACACCTCAGCTATGTGGTGTAATAACACCATGAGCTATTCTATCTTTCTCTTACCACATTGCTGTCCCACAGGTCCATCTTGTGGGTTTATAGCCTCTTTTGGTAGAAAATCTTACACACTTGTCAGATAAATAAATCTGGCACACCTGTCTTTATAGGCCCAGCAGTTAAAAAAGAACACTTCTCTGGAGAACCACAATCATATACAAGAACATCCAAATCGGAAAACTGAAGAGAAAATACAAAACCAATCCAGGTGTTCTCTTCCATTCCTACTTCTAATTCTTCTTGTAATATGGCCATGACCAGGAATAAGCCAAGTTCATCCACTGTTGGACACACATTAACTTTTCAGAGGACCTGGTTAGGAAGCCATGGGTCATGCCAGGCCCTCAGCAGGCAGATGATTGTGTTTCCCTCCAATGCTAGAAAATGAATAAATGAGATATCTGAGAGGAAGGCTTTCCAGAATATACTCAAGTGCCTAATCAAGACACAGCCATTTCAGGAAACTTGATTGGCAACCATCTCAAACCTCTGCACTTAATGAGAAAGTAATCATGCTTTTTTCCCGCTGAGGTATACACTTGTTTAAAATTTAAAAAAAAAACCAAAACAGTAGCCAAAAACTCCCCTCCCACTTGTAATTTTGCTCTTTAGTCAACATTCATTTCTTTCTTGTATCTTTTCCCTCCATTATCCCATTCCAGTTTACTTCACCCCCTTTTTATGTCCCACAACAATGTACCATGGGAATTGTCCTGAGGCTCAGAAATTCCTATTATATGCCTGAACAGCATCGTCTTCAAGGGCAGCACAACTGCTGGCTGAATACCTTAGGCACTACAGCAGGGCAAATGAGGCAGTAACAGTAACAACTAATGTCTGAAGATCACAAGAAGCAAAGATTTTGCATTAAAAGCTGTGAAGAAGAGCTGAAGACAAGGATTTCAGGCTATGTCCAGCTTTTCAGGTTACTCATAGACAACTTCAGTGCATTGTCTGCTAAAGGTGTCATACTCCAGCTGTCTGGAGACAGGATGGAAAAAAAGGAATATCTGTCCATTCATCTAGATGGACAGGAGCTCTTTAGTTTTTTCTAAACAACCAAAGCTGGCCTGAGACCAATTCCATTTTTTGTTGAGGAAATCAGGCTAGTGACTCACCATCTGTGGTAAACCTGTGCATTGTTTTGGCTTGGCACACTCCTGCCTAATTGACTCTTCCTGTCCTTCAGGGTCTGTGTTCACCGGTAAAAACAGCTGCAGCTGTAAAGCCTACTCTCTCTACTCTGTAACTCTCCCTACTGTAGGATTTTGCAGCTTCAATTTTAATGATAGTCTCCTTGCTAAGGCATGCGAAGGAAGACTAGTGATTTCCAGTGCTTTTACCCAGACTTTCCAGTTGTCACATTGTTGCCTGGGCTCTTATCCCTGTTGTAAATTCTGTTATAATCAGTTATTTGCTTTACTCATCCATTTATTTATTTCACTTGTTAGTCCTAAAACAATTTACCCTTTAGGAATGTCAGCTGTTACAATGGAGACTTAAACACAGAGAACAGAAGCAACATGCCTTTCACTTTAGAGAAGTGACAAGGGTGACCCATCGGTTTTAAGAAACTCTTGGCAGTGCTGATCTTTTGCTATCTTGTCTCACTTCAACCACTAGTCTGCTGCCATCAGAAGAGATTAGGAAGTACATGTTAAAGGTAAGAAAATGTTATGCAAACCCCACCATTCAGGCCTCAAGTGTCATTTTTAAAATGGCACCAGCTAATATAACTAATATATTTAAATAGTCCAGAGTTCAGATGGAGGGGAAAAAAACCCAAAATGCCTGCCATGGAGATTATTAAAGACCCTGATCTGTTCAGCTTAGCCTGGAGATGCCTGAGAGGTGGTTTGATTATTGTCTACAAGAATCTTCACAGGGAGAAAAATCCCATGTTCCAGAAGCAGAGAGACAGACCAGAGCACAAAACCAGGCAAACTTCTGGGTTTTCATGCATCTGCAGAATGGAAAAAAGGTAACTGTAGTTTCAAAAATGAGGCTGTTATTCATCGGAATAAAACATAAATGGAGAAAAAGGGTTTGTCATTCCCTTTGTATCACTTTTAGTAGCGTCCCTTAGCAGACAGAAGGTTAGTGCAGAAGCAAGTGGATGACTTCAATAGCCTGCAGTAATCTGGAAATCAATTTTAAATGCTTGTGATGGTCTTTTGGGGCCTCAAATACGACATGTATTCATATCACTCTACCACAAGCAATTGGCACTGAATAAGCAGATCAAGACTGATGGATGAATTCCAAAGATTAATTCAAACATTTTTAAGCCACAAATAACTGGAACAATCAACTTTCTCTGTTTAAATCTGTATCTTTACTATGGTACATGTGAAGAATATTTGCTGTCTTTTGACAATATAGAATATCACTCTGAAATTTTGTGATGTTTATGACTATCTACAGTGTTAATTTAGAATAACCTGTTCCCCACAGTTGGTGCAATATGGTTAAAACCTGTAACAAGACCAGGCAAATGGTGTTCTCTAAACATAGGAAAAAAATCCGAATAAATTTTTATAGCATTAACAGTGCACTAATCCTATGAACCACAGAAGGGCCTTACAGAAATAGATGTCAAACATGAGAGAAAAAAAAGATAAATTTTTTTGAGAAAAAAATAGAGATAAATAAGGCTTTAATTTCAAATGAGATATCCAATTATAATTAAGCTTTTAAAAGAGAGTGAAAATTAGACCACAAAATCTTGAATTTTGACATTACCAAGGCCTGGAGCTGAGTGGCAACTTGTGAACTGACTGGCTTTATACAGCTTCTGAATATCTATGAGATATACACTGAGAGAGAGAGAGAGAGGGTGCAAAATTCTAATCACAACAACAGGAAAGAAGGAAGGAAGGAAGGAAGGATTATCAAATAACAAGTATAAATGCTGTTCATAATAATGCATAGTGACTGTTAAAGAAGATGCTTCTCCAGGGAAAACACTACCCCACTTCTCTCCTCAGCTTCAAGATGGTGAATATTAGCAGTTCCCAGAGGAAGTATTTTTGGTAAACCTAAACTAAGGATTACATCTAGTGAGACTTTTTCCAGCTCTATGACAAACACTGCTGTAGCAGCCTCCTTGAGGAACGATGTGTCAGAAATTTGTGCAGAGCAGCCACTCAGTATAGAAGTGCTGAATCCTCATCAGGGCACTCTCCTGCAAAGTGACAGTCCCTCTTTGAGTCCAAAGAGCATTAAATAAGCCTACACTGCTGGAAGCTTGCATCACACTCCCAGGAGGTTGTTGTGTGGGTCTGACCAACACCAGCCTAAGGAAGGAGCTGACGGGGTTCCCTGCTCTGATCTGCAGCACCCTTAGCAAGCACTGGGATCACGGGGTTTCCATGTGATGCAGAGATGATGCTCCCGCTGCCTCCTCCTGAGCTGTCAAAGAAGGAACTGCTTTCAGCAGGTTATAAAAATGTACTTCTGCACAGCCTTCAAGAGGGACAATCTGAGCAAGAAAGCAGCACCAAAGTCACAGAGGGGGGTCATAGTAAAGGTATTGATCTACTCCACATATCTTCTTGGTTTGGTTTTGTTGAACTTCCTGCTGTGTGTGAAAGGTTTTGCTTCCGCTCTGCAAGGGCTAACGCTCCCTCTGTGTGCAGGGAAGACACTACTGTCCAGCCCAGGTGCCAAGGGTCAGTAACTTTTGGATACAGTATTAAATTTATAAGGCACTTGGTGTGAAAAACAAGATTTCTCTAGTAAAAAAACAAGCTGAAGTTGAACTGAAGCTGTAGCATCACCAGGTAACATTAAAGTTTATTGGAAAGATCAATACCCATATAAGGATGAATTCAGACATCTGTGGGACACAACATTTCAAATCTTTCTAATAAGAAAAGATCCTCTCTACATAGTTTGGAGGTTGTCTATAACCACCCAATTCAATTTGGCATATGCACATTTGGGTACATGAGTAAAATGCATCCATTCTTCTGTAAGTATATACACTTGAATATTTACTTTTTTTCTTTTTCTTTTTTTTATCTGTTAGGCCTTGTGCAAACCTAAATGACTCTGTGCTGAGTCTTGAATGACTTTGTAGAAGTCCACTATGACCTCTTTCTTATTTCACTTTGATCCCAGTAGCTTCGGAAAGGACTTTGGCATGTTTACCTTCAAGTTACTAATTATGTATGCCCATGGTTTGTTTATACACTGTAGCCTACTGAAATTTCCCCCTTTTCTTTTAGTCAAGGAAACAGGCCAAAGGTGATTTCAGGGTCTGTGTTTGGATACGCATCACCAATTCAGAGACCTTTGGCTTCCTTTAGTAAGCCAGGGACATCTTAGATACCATCTTGCTCACAGTTCTCCAGAAAGCAAGAGAAATGTCAGTTCATCAAGAGAAAAACTGAGCTTAAGTTTAACACAACTGAGGATACTGTAATTAGACTGAAGTGAGCACTGGTGTAATCATGCATTTCTGTCTCAAATGTGATAATCTACTTTTTTTTTAAATTTTTCCTAGAATAAGTCTAATGATATTTATATTCAGTTTTTCAGTGGCAGTAGTTTAGGTGGTTGTTTTTTAACTGGGGAAGGGCTGAAAGAAGAGAAAAGCACAGAATTGTACTTTTCTATTAAGAATGGTCCCCTGCTCCTGGCCATCCTTCCAGCCTCGCTTAGTTTGTTTAGATTGAGGAGAGCAAAGGTTCCAGGAAAGAGCAAACAGTAAGTTAACTTATTTGTAGCAAACCAAGCCAGAAACCTATATTTTTATCACTTTCTACTAAATTTATACCATATACAGCTCAATAAAGTTCCACAAGTCTTGAGAAAATGAAAACTAAATGAAACTAAAATGACTGTCATTATTTACCACTGTCTCTCAGCTTTGATACCTCACTTTCTGCCATCAGTCAGAATCCTGACTCTATTCTTTTCCTCAATCAGTGGGATGTTTGTATTGGTTAAAGCACTTTAAGAAGGACATATAAATCTTGGGAGAAAATCAGTGACAAAGTTTCTTCATAAAGCACAAGCGTTTCAGCACACACTTTGCTAGGCAGTAATGAAGGAAGCAAATCTCCTCCCAACCTTCCTTGAGAAGTCCATGTCACATCACTGATAGTCCTTCCTCAGAAACTGGAAATAGTTTTTAAAAACAGAATAGAAAAGTATTTTTTTCATTGTTTTTTTTACTCCTGTTGGATTCATCACCAAGGCAGGTTTTCCAGGATGAGGAAACCAACTCTGCTTTGCAGCCCAGTTTGACACCTGCTAGGAGGTACAGCCTACTGATAGGGCATCACCAGCCCTCCCATTCTGCTCCTTGGACATGATAATTACAGCAATGAAGTGATTATATATCATTTAACTCTAACAGAAGTTTCCCCAGCTGAGTGAATGAGGTGAATTTTCAAGGCAATTTTACAAGAGAATGCTCTCTTACCCCAGCTGACCTGATTTAGGAGTATAAAGTACAGAGTGCACCTGACTGAACAAGCAGCCATCATCCCTTCCTTCCCAAACACAGGATAATCCTCCCCAATCGCTTCAGAGATACCAGTAATGCAGTGGTGTGGTACTAGAAACAGCAGTTTGGTGCTTCTTCTCACAGGGAAGTGGGCACATGACTATTAAAAATGAGCATTTATTATAACAACTTATTTACTTGAGAGAATTTTATAAGTTAAAAGCCAAAGGCACTTTTAAAAGTTCATTTATTGAATAGTAATCAATATACCCATGTAGCCTAGTGCCTGTACCCACCTTAACAACTGCAAGTACGAACAACTTGTGAATAAACACATTAGTCAGATTTTTCCCCATGATTAAATCCTGATTTCTCCTAAACAACCCTAGCAATATAACTTTATGTTTAAAATTAGAATTTAAATTATATAATTTGAAGCAATATTATATATGAGTAAACTGCAAGAGGAACTTCAGTCCAGAAAATGCCTTTAAAACACTTAGTATCAGTCTTCATGACAGTAAACCACACATCAATATAGCCATCACCACTACACATAATTCAGCAGGAAGTTGGCTTATGCAGTTTCAGTTTCAATTTTGTCTCTCTTTTACCGTGCTGACTAATTGAGGACTGAAAGCAGTCTCATCATATAAAGGCCCCTTCCTCCAGCTGCCTGAAGGTTCTGCTGCACTGCATATATGCAGTGCTACTCATGCAGGGGGCCTCCTTCATCTACAGCTGGTTGACTTCTAGGAAAAAAAATTCCCAGGAGAAAACTTGCCGTTATGAATAGTTGTACTGTAAGTTTAAGCAGGGGAAGATACTGTTTGGTGTTTTTTTGTTTGTTTCGGGTTGGTTTGGTGTTTTCCCCACCCCACCCACAAGGTTTGGTGCTGGCAGTGAGCCCAGCAGCGGGGAGCTGCCCCACCCTTGAGAAGTGGCCTCCAGCCCTCCAGGCTGCTTCTCAGGCACTGAGAAAATGAACAGCCTCACTACAAACCCAGTTGCTTCTCTTCCACACTGTTGTACTCTGCTTCCCCTTGTCTATACAATTTTGGACGTGATAGCTTTTCACAGCACAGGACCAGCTGTTTCCTATGCACGTGATATAGACCAGAGCCTAGGGCTTGCGTGGTTTCTACCTACAGAGTTTATAATAACAGGAATAACTATGCTAATAAAAGCTTCAAGTATTCAGCACCACCCACCTGTAATCTAGTCACGACAGACAGACCTTTTTGCATGTAAGGCAGGGGACAGCAGTGATAACTGCAACAACTGCCTGAAATGCTTGTCTTCTATGCTGACAAAATACTTTCATTTTTCATTGTTATAGGTAGCACTCTTGCTTTAGTTCCTGCTGCCCATCTATTTCTTGACTTGCCAACAATCATTGCTAATCACAATAGCTGACAATTTGCCAATATTTATGTCTTGGTAATCAAAATGTTTTCCAGATCCATTCTGCATCTTTTTTACATTTCACTTCTTGACTCTGTCCCTTGCAATGCTCACATCATAGCGTTCTTTTGGCCATTCATAGAGGAGGGTCTTTTTCTAGAGGTTTTGTAAGACCATTGTCTTATTTGCAGGGCCTCAGCTGGAAATATGTTTTATTTTGCTGTTTGATCCTATTCCAGATCCTGCCAGAACTGAGATGAAATGCCTCTAGCCCCACAGTGTGCTAATTTAACCTAATTGATCAGGTTCTACACAGAAACTGTGTATCTTTGAAATGATATATGCTGATTTTGTGCATTAGTGTGCTCCACAGTCAGTCACAGTGAGAACTGTTACCTCTAGAAGCTGCAGCTCTGTTTTTCAGCATTAAGGTACTTCTGAATTTCAGAAAGTGCTTTTTAAAAAGAAGTATAGCTTCTTCTTGGGTTACTTAGTTTTTAGGCATTTATTTCAGTTTTCCTTAGACTAATACTAAAGTCATACTTCTACTAGGATGCCTTCGCAAATGTGTCAGCACTGAGCATACATTTTACTGATGTTATTCATTATTTCTGTAACACAGACTACCCTCTTAGCATTCTCAGATGTTCAGTCTACTTAGTTACTGCTGTGTGCTCCACATGGAGTAAACCTGCCAGCATGTAGAGATAATGTATCCGTAATCAAAGATGCAAAGAGAAATGGAAGTGTCACATCCAGCTGTGCTCCCACTTGGCTCACTTTCAGATTGCAGCTGATTAAATGTCATAGTGGCTCTAGTCAATCTTGTCTACCTAGCATGGGATTTCTGCCCACTTTAATGAACAGTTACTTCATGACAAGGTCTAGGAAGACTGTCCAAGAAGTGTATCTTTTCTTCATATTTTTCTGCAACTTTGGAGCTACCACAGCAGGGAAATACTAGCTCCTTCGGTCCTGAAGTCACAGTTTCTTCAACAACTTGTTTAATCGTTGTCCCCTTGTCTGTCAAGCAACATTCCAAATAATGTTTTATTGTAATTCTTTTCACAGATGGCAAAAGGCACCACTCTTTCCCCCTGAAAACGTTTGTTAAGAATTGTATTAGATACATTCTTTAGCACTGATTTTATTGTCAAGCTTAATTACTGCATAGCATTAGTAAAATGCTTTGCAGTATCCATTATTGCCAGGCAGGTAGAACAGAACACCACCATGCATGTGTCCTGCAAAGGCATGTCAAGAGGAAAGCAGGAGATGCCTGAAAATGAGAAATATTGCAGGCTGCTTTACTCAGCAGCTGGATCTGAATCCAGTGAGGTCAAGAAGTACTAATTCCTGAGGTGCAGTTCTGGGATGACAACAGGAAGTGCCGTATGTTCCCTACAGCTAGGAGGATTGTCCCTGCCACCCCTACACCCAGAAATGGGGAACGGGATATGGAGACACCCTTCTGAGGGAGACACAGCATTCATTTGCTGAACAGACCAATCATCCAACAGCTCACCTCCTCAGAGGGCAAAATTTAAGATACTTCTAAATATTATTAAACTTCATCCAGCCTGACTACCTTATGTATGTGTCCTTGTGGGCAAAACCACCACTCCTGTGTGCACCAGCACAGAAGACTTGTGGAGCCAACAATGGAGGAGTCAGGAATGCACTCCACTGTCCCCCCCAGCCACAGGCAGAAGCTCAGGAGAGTGTGCTGGCAGCAAGGGATGAGGAGCTGCAGAACTGCTACAGAAAGCTACAGAAAGCCTCTGTTGTTCAAGTATCCCATGCACGGTAACTGCTGCACAGCCATAGAGTCCATCAGCTAAAAACCCAGAAGGGAACCCAGGCACACCAGCTTTCAAATCCAGCGAGGAAAAGTTAGCTTAAAGTAGCTTAATGACCAACAGTAACAAAAGTCAGTAAATGAGTTAAAAATGTAGTGACCTGGCCAAAGGCTGAGGGAAAATAAGGAGAATAACTAGACAGCCAAATAAACTTCAGAAGTATCTCCTTGCAAAGGTCAGAAGTACAAGGCTAACAAGAAACAAAAGAAAGCAATGACAATGTCAGGACAAAATTCCAGGAAGTGGTAGGCAGGGTATTTGCGAAGATAATCTAAGGGATAAAAGATTGCAGGGGACCTGTCTGTTTGAAAACCAAGCCAGCTACAATTACTTGTTCTGATTAGAAGAAACACAGGAGCCATCCTTTGACATTCATGGTTTGTCTTATTCACAAGCAGATAATAACATAAAAATTAAAAGGGAACAAGTAAATAGCCAAAAGGATATATAAGTAGATGAAAATAAAGAACTGGTGTCAGCTTGCAGATAACAGAATCAGAAGGTTGAGCTATGAAATCACTTTCAACTATCATAGGACATAAAAGACAATTAAAGGAGTTTGACAAAAGCATTAGAAAATGAGACAAAGGCAGTTGCAGTCATTAAATAATGCAGAAAGAGTCCATGACAGATAAAAGCAGAAGTGTGGTAATAATAACTTAAAATAAGTATGAATTTAGCGTGAAAAAAATAGGAAAAAGCATAGTTCAGACTAGGAAAAAAACAGGTGGAATATATTTTAGTAAAAAAAAAGTGACAAAACCTAATGAAACTTGCTCTGAAATCCGCCAGGCCCTCACAGAAGCAATTTAAAATGATCAACTTGAGATGATCAGTGATTTTCCTCCAGATCATGGAAGGACAGGGCAGTCCCGCACTGGAGAAGAGCTGTCTGAAGAGAAGGGGTTCACAAAAACTCAGTCAAATGGCCTAACTCTGACATTAAAGAAACAAAACAAAACAAAATAAATAAAAAAAAAACCCCTCCAATAATTTATTAAACACCCAGTTAATGTTCACTCAGGGAACAACACGCTCAAAAGTATACCTAGCATGGACTTCTCAAGAGCAACTCATGTCAAATCCAATCTAATTTCTCTATTGAACAGGCTAAAAGGGGTGAAAGAAAAGCCATGGGTACATTAAGGGGACTTTTGTACGGTTTTTGGTATCCTTACAAAAAGCCTAATACCCGTATGCAAATAAAAGCACTATAAATACATACAGAACAAAAGCAAACTTCAAATACTTGCTAGCTGTTTTTGTTGTGTAACTGGTAGAGCCTGTCAAGTGGGACTGCTTTCTTCTGGACACATTTCAGGTTAATGATTTTTCCATTAACTACTTTGAAGGCAAACAAAAAATGAGATACTCTCAAAATTGGAGAAGAGTACTGCACTGCTGGTAAGGCTTTGACTCAGACATGGCGACCCTTGGCTATGCCTTAAGAAAGCTAAACACAAATGCAGTAGGCAAAAGGTTAAAAAATGTAAATAGGCACAGCCTGTGGGAAAAGGCTAAAACAACTTGTTTAGTCCAGGAAAAAATACTAAAGAACAATGCATCCCAATGCAGACAGATTTTTGCTTTCTCCCTACATGGAGTTAAGGAAAAAAAATTACAAATTTTCAGTAAAGGAGCATAAGACTACATTTTTAGCCTTATTATGTAAGGCTAAAAATGAATTCTGTAACTGCAGCTGTAATATTAATGACTGAGCCCGGCCATCTAAGATATGTGGAATCCTGCCACATGAGGATTTTGTTTGAACATACAGGACTGATTTCCATAGACCTTCCTTGTGTCAGTGCATGTCGAATCAACTGGAATAAATGATTCCTTCAGATCTCATTCAGATTCACATTGCTGCTTTTAAACAGGAGTCTAAGTAGTCCACAGAAATATGCTGGGCTACATTTTGGTTGCTCATAATGCAATATGCCAAAGGGATTAAAATTCTTCCACTCACACAGCAAAGCGAGGCGTTGTTGTGGGGTGTCATATCATATGCTGAATATATATAGAAGGAGAGGTTACCCA
Organism: Tichodroma muraria; assembly: GCA_013390105.1. Taxonomy (NCBI): domain Eukaryota; kingdom Metazoa; phylum Chordata; class Aves; order Passeriformes; family Sittidae; genus Tichodroma; species Tichodroma muraria. Next base: position 38,354 of record WAAG01040816.1, read on the forward strand.
ATGCTTTTCCTCAAACATGCTGCTCTCTAAGCAAGCAATGAGGAAAGAAGTGTGAAGAGAAGCTTTTTGTTGGGACTTTTTTGTACAGTCTTTGAGCATTTTAGGTTTGGTGTGTGTTTTGCGGGGTTTTGTAGCTTTTTTAAGGGTTTTGCTTGTTTATTTGCAGGGTTTTTTGTTTGGTTTTGTTTGTTTGGTTTTGTTTGTTTGGTTTTGTTTTGATTTTTAACCTGAGATCCTGCAGGGAAGAGGGAAACAGAAGGAAACAATGCAGCCACGGCATCCAGGGCTTCTTGCAGAGCGTAGCTGTGCCCCAGGCTGCACTCTCAGCCCAACTCTGTACCTTAAAACTGAGGCTGCAAGTCATTGGAATGCACAGGATATAAACATCCATTTTCACTATCTCTAGTGCACTGAGCAAAGATACAGGAAGTTATTTGTATGGCCCAAATTTTCCAGAGATAGTATTAGCAAGGTTAGAGTTTATCTTGCCTTCTACGTAAGTAACCACTGCTCAGGTATGAAATAGAAAGTGCTGGTGAGAGATGGGATCTTAGACCATTCCAACTAAAATTACTGAAGTACTTATCACAGAATCACAAAACAGTTGGTTTGGGAAGGGACCTCTGGAGATCATTTAGGCCAGCTCGCCTGCCAAGGAAGGGTCACCCAGAGCAGGGACGCGTCCAGGTGGGTTTGGAATGTTTCCACACAGGCAAACTCCACATCCGCCCAGCTCAGAGGTCCCAGGGCTCTGCCACCCTCACCGCGTCACCCCCCGCCCAATTCTCCCCTCACGCCGCACTCGCGCCACCGGGGGCGGAGTCGCACGCCCCGCGGGGAGCGGCGTGCGCCAATGAGGAGCCACCTGCCGCGGCCCCGCAGCCAATCGCGGCCCGCGGAGCCGCCGCGCGACACCACCCCGCGTGCTGCGCAGGAATGCCGACGGCTCGGCCCACGGCGACCCCTCCTCGCCGCGCTTTGCGACGCTCTCCCCCCCCTCCTCCCGTCGCGTTGCTTTACGGCCCCCTGCTTTTCCCCCTGCCCGTGACCGTCTCCGCGGGCCGGGCGCGCGCGAGGGGCGGGGCCGCCGCGGCCAATGGGCGGTGAGAACGCCGCGGGGGCGGGGCGGGGGGCGGGGGGGCGCGCGCTGCCGTAAAGCGGGCGGCGGGCGGACAGTTGTCACCGGCGGCAGCGGCGGCATCGCGGCGTGAGGCGGCGGGGCCAGGCGGGCGCTCCCTACCCCACTGCCGCCGATACGCCATGGCGGCGGCGCTCGGCCGCAAGGCCGCGGACTATGTGCGCAGCAAGGAGTTCAGGGACTACCTGATGAGGTGAGCGCGGCGCGGGGGGCGCCATCGCCGAGCCCACCGCCCTGCCCGGGCAGGCGGCTCCCGGGTGGCGGCTGAGCGGCGTCCGGTCCCCGAACCCCTCAGTCCGTCACAGCCTCGGGGCGCCCGGGACGCGGTCGGGCGGTTGGCACCGGTTGACCCCTGGCCAGCTTGCCCTCGCCGGCGGCTGGGCGAGGAGATAAGGCAGCGAGTAGCCGGCCCGGAGGTGTCGGGGTCCCGTCGTTCCCTTTGTCTCGACCGTCGTCATCTCGGCCCGCGGGGGCGGTCGGGGCTGTCACCGTCCCGCCCCGGCCCGAGCAAGCCGGCTTTGACCTTGAAGTGACGCGGCACGCTTTGAAGCTGCCGCGGCAGCTACGCCCCTCCGTGACCTTCTCGTCCCGGCTGTGGGAGCTGCGAGTGCTGCCCCGCCGCGGGCAGGGGCTCGCTGCGGCACAGAGGGGCACCGGGCTCAGGAGCCCGGGACCAGACAGGTCGCTGCCTGCCGTAAGGGCAAAAAGAGCTTTGCTCTGTCGCGGGCAGAAGCGAGCTTGATCATGGATGCAGTCTGAAGATCGGTTATTTGAATCTCTGAGTACGTGTAGTAGGTATCTCTTTCCAGAGGCTTGTTAGAGCCCCGCTGTCGTGGGAATGTGGCTTAAGACACCACCCAGACAGCTCAGTGCTTGTGTCAGGCTTTGTCTTTTGTGCTGTGGTAAGGGATATGGCACTCGGGACTGAAACTACAAGACTGCGTTAAAGAACAATTTTGGCATACTTAAATCTTGTTGAACCACTGCGCAGGAACAATCCCGGGTGGGCAGGCTGAAGTTTCTCTGGCTGACAGGCTGTTTGACAAGCTAAACAAATAAAAATGGTTTCTTCTAATAAAGGTGGTTGAGCAACCTTTCACTATAGCTGTTGCTTGCTGTTTTACCTACATCTATTGCAACTGTTTGATGTTGAGCAAGCACGTAGGAGGACATCTGTTTATCTGAGAAATGTAGTCTTGGTTAAAGTAGCAGGAGATGGTGTAAGGCTGCGTGGATGAGGGATTATAATATAAAGGCTCAGTAAAGCCTTAAACTTCGGGAGGATAGACTTAAATATTAGGAAGAAATGCTTTACTGTGAGGATGGTGAGGCACTGGAAAGTTTGCCCAATTTGTTTGGTATTCACAAAATCAACATCCCCAGAATCAGTGGGACAAAAATATGAGAAGGAAGAGAACAACCTTGAAGCAAAGCAAAGTCTAGAGCAGGCTTCTGTGATTCCTTTGAAAGTCTTGAGAATGCTGTGTAAGCTTGATAGATGCACATTAGTGTTAACATTAAGTTAGTTGTAACAGGATTCACGTGAAGCATGTAAATGGCCATTAAAACAGTAATCTGCTGTCACAGCTACTAGAAGTACCTCTATCCTCACTCAAGACTAAGAAGGTTTTTTTTAAAATCCTTTCAGATGAATTTCATCTAGTCTTCAAACAAGCTGTATATTTGACTGTATTGCAGTAAAAAGAGCATCCCCCAGGTTTCTACCATTGTGGATGGAATCTTGCTATAAAGATACCTGCTTCATTTGTACTCCTGTTACTGGGTGTGTCACGAAGAGCTAAAGTCAGTTGCTCCATCTGCTCTGGCCTTTCAGCATTGTTTCTTGCTCACTAGGAGATAAGTGTCTAAGTTACTGGCTTTTTGTTGAGTTTAAAATTTAAGTAGTTGTCAGTAAAAGACTTGTCTGTCTTCTGCATAGAAGAAATGGGGAGTTATCTCTGCATTTTTTCCTGGAGGTGATTTCTTCCCCAGACTACAGGACTCTACCCTGAAAAAAAGTCCTTTCTTTGCTCATGGAGCAAAAGTGCCATTAAAGCTCTGAGGCTATGGTGTCTATTCTAAAAATCAGCATCTAATCACTGCAGAAGAATCAAGGCTTTATAAATGTGAAACTTGTTTGTTGGAATTAATGAATTAAGGTATTGCTTGGGATACCAGTGATAGGCTTTAGATTACTTGACCCTTAATGGAACAACTGAAGTTACCCAAAGTGGTGGATTAAGTGCTCCGTTATTATGGCTTGGGGAAATCAAAAGTTTCAGGCATCTACTGGAATAAGCAGCTTCAGTTTCATCTTCCTGCAAACATGAATGCAAGGGTAATGAATGCATGCTGCTTTGCTCAGGTGGATATATCTGGCATTGGAATTGCATTATGTCATGTTAGCTTTTGGATCTTGCACAAAGAAACAGGAGAAATTGCTTTTGAAACTGTCATTAAAAATTAATTGTTCTGCCAGTTTCACATCTGGCTTTTCTCTGGTGGTGATTAATAGGGATCTGAATGACTGTAAATCATATGAATACAAATTTACCCTGTGTCTTAATGCTTCAAAATGAGCATAGGAAGAACATAAGCTATAGTTAGACTTTTCCTGCTTCTTGTAAAATGCAGCAGTAATGTTAATTTAAAACTAGCTGATTAGCATATTAAAGCCTGGTAGCTCTGTATTGTGAACCTGAAGTTGCATTTTTTTCTCAAGATTCTAAAAATGGCAGCTGTCACTATAATCATATTATTTAAGCCACTGATAGTAGGCAACTGCATCCTCTTACTTCCTATCCTATTGATTTAAAACATCTTCTGAGAAACATCTAATAAAATAGATTCCCTCCTCTTTTAAGAGAGAAGACATCATTCTAGACAAGCTGTTATTTTCTTGTCATAGAAGCCTAAATTGCTTTTGTCACATAATGAATTCCAAGGAATCCAAGAATCTCCTGGTGACAGAAAAATAAGCATGGACATTGCAGTGTGCTGGGGCATTTCTGAAATGTCTCTTCCTGATGACTCAGCACTAATGCAAATGTAGGGACTCTGTTAATATAGAGGGCTTTGAAATAGAGATCCTTCATTCCCTGGAAAGCCTGAGCACTCTAACTGTGACCTGTCTAGGAACTTTCTTTTAATTTAAACATATTTCAGAGGAGTTAGCATCGGTCATAGAACTAAAATCAGTTGATTTTTCAGTTCACTTTAGTAAGTCTTTAAACATGAGGATGTAAAAACTTCTTTAAAGTCCACTGTGATGTGTGCTAGAAACTGAAGGACACAGAACCTGCTTGTCTTGTGTGCTCCAAGAACTGAACAATCTGCCCTTTTGCAGAAGGGTAGTGCCCTTTCCACTTAGGGGATGGCAGTATGGCAAAAACACATAGTGACAGTTCACCTATATTTGTGGAATGGTCTCTGGCCTGTAAATATTCTTATTGCCAGAGTGAGGGAAATGCATGCAGAAATTTTAGAAAATGAAATCTTTCCCACTATAGCCTTTTTGGAATGAACTTAGTGCCAATACAAGGTATTGAACAGCCCTGGGTTCCTCTTGTCACGCCTAGACGTTTATACAGAAAACTGACACTTAGAAACTGAGCGAGTAAATCCAACAGTTGTCGTCCACAGGTCTGTAAACATTAGTACAATGTTTTCTTTTTCAAGGGACTGAATTTAGTTCTTGGAAACTACTAATTTGGAATGGAGTCACTTTAGAAATAGATGAGTGCACATGGTGCAGTATCCTCACTATTGGATGTGGTGTGTTTGTTGCAGCTCTCTTGGCTGCAGAGCTTTGGGCCTGGATGCCTGTTTCCTGGAAGAGTCTATGTGCCCTTGGTTTGCCCTCTTCTATGAGTATAATAAGTATTCCGCTCTCATGTGATTGTAAGGACAACCTTGTAAGACCTTAGCCAGAGCTGCCTACTTTGTTCAAGTAGTATCAGTTTGATTCTATTTTAGGCTTTCACTTCCCTGGAAACAACTTACACTTTAAAAATTAAGGCTGACTTCTGTTGGCACAAAAACATGGTGTCAGAAGACACATCCGAACTTGTTTAGTTAAGGTTTTATGAAAAAAATTAAGTTTACATTTGTTTTGAGAACTTCAGTCAACTGTTGCTGCAGATCAGTTAAAGAGTAAACAATAAAAAAGTGGTTAGACTTGTCAAGGGCATCCAAACTAAGCACTTTGAACCAGCTCGTAGAAAAGACTCCCTGAAACATACATTCTGTGTGATTTCCTAAGTAGACCTGACTGTTCCCTCACCATAGCTATTTATAAAATGGTGATCTATGAACATGGAAATCAGTGTGAGAGAAGTGATCCTTACAAAGTGTTCTTGCAACCTGGAGCAGTTCTAGGCTTTCTATTAGCCTACCTGTTTCTCATTAAGAAATGCCTTTTTGTAAGTCATAATTCAGACTAAGTCTTATTAGTGTCTTTGTTAGAAAGAAGGTGTTTAAAAGTCAGTAAGCTTTAGTTACAAAAGCTTTGCAACAAACAATCTTAAATGTATGCTGTAGTCTACCTTTTGTGCATAGATCATTAAGTTATTACATAAACTGGTACCTCAATGATCACTGAAATGAACCCCATACATGACTGAAGTGTAATTGCATATATCACTGAGAATGTGTTATAGCTGACGTTTGATACAGCCACAGTTGGCCCAGACTTAGTGACAGGAAGATATCTGGCAATCTTTGGTTTGACCTACTTACAGAGGTATACAGAGAATTCCAAGTGACTTCAAAGCTTTCCCTGAAGAATTTTAGCTGTTCGGCTTTGTCACGACAAAGCTTGATGTCTTTTGGCATCATTTAAACTAGTTGGGGTGGGATCTTGGGTGCTCTGAAGGGTTGAATGTCTTCCACTGACCGTTATGGGGTTTATGGAGCTGGGAAAAAGAGCAGTAAACACT
>WAAG01040837.1:0-13730 GCA_013390105.1 Tichodroma muraria
TTCTCTGCATGATTTTTGACCACAAAAAAGATAGAATAAGCTGGTTTTACTATTCTCATTGTGAGATACTAGGGGAGAAATGAATAATTAGGTAAAATTTTGCCTCTGACCCTTCAACGACCAGAGCAGACACCTGCAGAGAGCAGGAGCAGAAAGAAGGAAAGGGGCAGACTGTGCCTCTCATTGCAAGAGGAAAGCTAGGAGGCAACTGTAATTCAGCCAGGCATATCTAAGTCACGGTGTCCCCGAGGCATCAGCTTAGATGGCATCAGCTGCTTGAACACCCTTTGATCAAAACTAGCTGGAAAGTCATCGGCTATTTCACTGCTGGCACTGAAGGCCACACTGATCCACATGCTCATACTGAAAGCCATTTTAACCAGCCTGAGACATGAGATGCTCATGAGCTGTCTCGAGACATCTTGGAGAGTAATGACTGTACACCATAAATTGTTTTCAGGGCACAAGTCCCATTGAACTGCCTCTGTGGGCATTGAAATCTAAAATCTACATCCACCAAAATTTTCCCCTCTATTTGTTTCATCCTGGAGAAACCTTCAGCTGATTTTTGTTTTAAATACTCATGCTACAGATTTCATCAATACAGTGCAAGCTGTTATGGATTCAAGGGCATGGACTTGAATGTGGGGGCTCAATTCTCTACTCTGTTAAAATGCTTGAATGATCCCCACAGGTTTTTGACCAGACTAAATATCTCCTCTCCCAAATTAACCCTGGGCATGGTTCAAGAGTTTGAAAAAGCCAGGGACTCCTCCTTGTCTGCAGTTTGGATGTGCTAATTCTGTTTTATGAATCAGAGAGAGCAAGGGAACAGATTTGGTCGGTTTGTAACTGAGGATTTCACAGCTAGAGAACAGGCTCAAGCACTCTGTATTTGACCAGGAAAGTTGTAGGAGAACAAAATCTCATTGATTGTTTTCCTGAGACCTTGAAGGCTTATTTTTGCACCCTGTCAGCAGTCACTGGTTACCTATTTTCCCAAATAGCTTGTTTTGGCAATAAAGTGCTCTTCTGAATTATGAAAAAATTCTTTTCAGAAAATATTTCCTAACAAACAGTGTGGCCAAAGTTGTGGTATTTTTTAATGCATAAAAACAGACATCCAAATGGTTATATTCTGGTGTTTTCACCATCCAAATGGTGTATTCTGGTATCCAAATGGTGTTTGATTCCTTCCTCTGCCTGAAGGAACTTGAACATGAACCTCAAAATATTTAGGTAATTATTTTTACTATTCTGTGATTACTTTTTTCTAAGCTGAGGGCCCCTCAGGCTCATTTGGGGTTAATTATGTATTTCTTGTATAAAAAGCAAAGGTGTAGACTCTTATCTAATTAATGGACAGGTCATTCATTTGGGTTGGGAGATATCTGGGTTCCAGTCACTGTTTTATTCATTGTTTCAGCATTTTAACATTAGCTATTTGCTGTCAGCTGGCTGGTGCATCTGTTTGAAAGATACAGGTTAAAATTCCCTCAGGCTGAGGAAGAATTTGAACCTACATCTGCTGCATAAGTGGGTTTGTCTCAAATCAAGCACAGGTGCTGAAGAAAAGCAGCTGGGACACACCAGGACCCATTTTGTGAGAACAAAGGGATGTAGGTGTTTGGCATAGGGACACAGATAACCAATGATGGCTGAGATTTTAGCTTCAGCATTTCCTGTTGTCCTGACCTTCTCACTTGTGAGTTTTGGGCTTTGTAGACAATACTTCTGAGTGCCCAGGTCTCTACATAAATTATAGAGGAATAGTTAAAGCTGGGTTCCACATAGACGTCTACATTTAAGTAGCTATCTGGCTTCCTTTAATAGACAGACAAGCCAGATGAGCAAAGTTCACTCACTGTGGATATCTGTTTAATCTAATTCTAGGTCATGTTTTTCTCAAATTTGTCTTTGGAGCCTGGTTTGGCTAAATCAGATAGAAGTGTTTTCACTGTCAATATTTATATTTAGTCACTGTAATCCCAGGTGCTGCGCCCAAATCAGGACATTGGGTTCCACTAGGTGGAAAGCTGCCTGAAGATCTGATGGCTCCATGAACAGGCATTAAAATCTCTGACTCTGCCAAAGAACCGATGTTAAAGAATCACCTACAACAAGCAGGACATTGAGAATACAGCTCTGAAATATTTCCCATTGATGTCACTACAGCAGACATAACCCCACATATTTGTCAATGAAGCATGTGCAGTTTCTAGGCTTATATTAACGTGGAGGAAGATGTAGAATAATGACAAGTATCTCTCTTTCCTGCTGTTCTCTCGTGATAGAGCAAAATCCAAGAATGGAGGACGCTGCTTAAGAGAAAAATTAGACAGACTTGGACTGAATTTGCCTGCAGGAAGAAGAAAAGCAGCAAATGTCACGCTCCTGACTTCCCTGGTAGAAGGTAGGATCTCTAATATTGCGATATAATACAGCCAAAATTAAAATGTTTCATGGCATGCAACCCTTTTCAGCCACAGGGTTAAATTCCATAATCTGTATTTTGTATAAAGAGACCTGACTTGCCTAAAGCCAGTCAGAGTGAGTGGCAAAATGGAAGTTTACTCTGAGATATCTTGGCCCCCAGCAAGAGTCTTGGTCCTGCAGTTTCCTCAGCATTGATTTATGCTTACAAATCAATCATCTGAGCGTTCTTATGAGAGAGATGAATGTCTTATACCAACTCTATAAGTAGGTTTGTTTATCCTCTTTTTTTTTTTAACTTGTGAATTTCCTGGAGCTGATCCAAAAATGTGATGATTTTTGTTTTCTCCCGTAAGAAAGCACAATATTTAGACAAGCCTTTTCCCCACACACATAAATGAATGAAATCTGTTTTCCGATAATATGTAGACAGGCTCAGGAGATACTTTCTTGGCCTTTATTTGTTGTTTAAATATCATTCACCAAATACTGCCAGGCTCTTCAAACCTTCAGCTGGGAGATGGAGGTTCAAACCCCTCAGGCAAAGGGAAGAAACTCTTCCTGCATCTCTTCTGTTCTGGGTGAATCCACCAAGTACCCAGTTTGTTGTCTGGCTGAGGGTAGCAGCTCTGGGAATTTCAGATCCCTCCTCCCTGATGCTGAGAAAACTCAGCTCATCCTAAAGGTCAATATCTTCTACAATCATAACCTGAAAGGTCCATACAGATCTAGGCAAGTAGGCTGAGGTCCCAGCACATATTACCACAGAATTACAGAATTACAGAAGGATTGAGGCTGAAAGACACCTCTGGTGATCTGCCAGGCCAATCCTCCTGCTCAAAGCAGGGTCAATTAGAAGAGTTTGCTCAGGACTTTGTGAGTTTTTAATTATCTCAAAGGATGGAGACTCTTCAAGGCAGAAATAAGATTGAATCCTCAACACTGGATGTTTTCAGCATCTATGACAAGGGGCTAAGGTTTTCAGGGGTCACTGAGCACAGGGGAGCTCAGTGAAGCTGCTCTGAAATACAGGTGTGTCCATATCACACCTGCTTGCAAGAGAAAACTCTCGTGGAGTTACAGTCTTAGAAAAGGTACCAAGTTAGAGGAGCAAGGGCTGCTCCAACCTTCAGGCAACTTGGGTCAGGGAAGAATAAACACAGCTAGGTTTTATTAGTAAACAGAGCAATGGCTTTAAGCTGAAAGCTGAAATTAGGAAGAAATTCTTCCCTATGAGGGTGTTGAGGCCCTGGCACAGGTTGCAGAGAAGCTGTGGCTGCCCCATCCCTGGAAGTGTCCAAGGCCAGATTGGACACCGGGGCATGAAGCAACCTGGGATAGTGGAAGATGTCCCTGCCCATGGCAGGGTGTAGAGCTGGATGATCTTTAAGGTTTCTTCCAGCCCAGACCATTCCATGATTCTGGGATTCTATGTAGCCAGTTATTCATTCATCAGGAGAGGGAGGCAGCTGTCTGACAACTGCTGGCCTGGGGTTGATGGCTGAGTACCTTTACTGTAAGTCATGCTTAGGTTCCTGCTTCCCAGGAATGGAGCTGTGCCCACATCCCTGCCCTTTATCCAAAGCCAGCAGCAAACGTGATATCAAGCCTATGGTGATGCTTCTTGGACTGCCTTGCTGGGAGTCCTAAAGATAAATACTGATGTGCCTGAGCTCACTTTGGCAGAGACCTTTTTGCCTGGATATGCTAATCATGAATTTTATCCAATGGAGTTTTTGGGAATGGCACCATCTTGTTAACATTCCAACAGAAAATTAAGTGAAGCTCATTTCCTGTCTGTGTAACCAATTGTGGGTCAAACTTGGCGGTGCTCATTGAATTCTCGGTGGTATAAGCTGTTTTCATTTTGGGCATGCAGATATCCCTTCGAGGTGCAACTAACATAGAGCACAATTTCTTTAAGGAAAACCATCCTTCAATGATTCCTGCTGCTGAAGGAGGCAGAAATGGAAGGACACAGGCATATTCTGTGATTTAGAGAATCAAGAGGGAAAGGAACATGAGCTTTTTCCATGTGATAACAATCCAGAAATTGAAATAATAATAATTTGTGAGTTTGATTAAATCTCTAAAATAATCAGTTACACTCTGTGTACCTCTCATAAGGACCCAGGATTGTGTTACTCTTGATTTCTTTAGATGGTTCTAAATTTATCATTACTAAAGGTCCTCACTGTCTCCAATATATTGAGTTTTTAATATCTCTTTAAGGTAAAAAACATGCCTAACCTCTTGAATATCTATGTGATGTGAGATAAGGCAAAACCAGTTGCATGATTATTGTGTTTATTGACCAAAACCAAGTCAAAAATCTCTGGCATGACTAATAATTCCCTTCCTCTAAAACATACTGGAATCATTGAGTTTTGGGGAGTCTATTAAGCCCAAGGAGAAACTGCAATTTATTTCTAGACTGTGGCTGTCACATGAAGGTCCAGACATTTTGAAAATTATTCTGTGACCTCTTGTTTTCTGAAAAGTTTTTTCTTTTGGAGTTCTGCTTTGCTGCAGGATGTTTACTGTTGGCTTGATCAGGTCGCATCTTCAGAGCCTTTGGTAAGGACATCTGCGACCCAAAATAGGAATTGTTTGACAGATCACTTCTGTTCTCTTTGTCATCCCCATAAATCAGCTCAACGAGTGGAAAGGCAGACAGGGAGAATGAAGTCAGTGTTGCAGGACTCTCCTGAGCAGTTTGGGGACGCATCTTTGTGTAACCTACAGGCGAGGGATGCCCTCTAGTGCCTGGACTAGATGGAGGGAAAGGTCATTTTTCTTATGAGCTCCGAAAGGAAAATTCCTACATATTAGCTGTAAAATAAAGGCTCCTCGAATAAATACTAGTATTTCCAAGGCTAAACTTTACTTCAGGCTCGAAAGAGTCAAAAGCTTCTCCAGTGGGAGTAAGGAAGGATGTGAAAAGAGGGGAAATGTCCTCTTCTGTTTGAATGGGTCACTTACAAAACATAAATGTGATTGCAGATGCAGGTAAAAGCAGCGCATGAATGATTTTTAAACCGTCAGATAATAAAAAAGAAAAACTAACAAAAAATTCTAGAGTCTGTTTTCCTGTCAAACCTAATTAAGACACTAAATTTCCTAGACACAGAATTAATGACATTCATCATTTGGGGACCAAAACTCTTGAGAAAAATAGGTCAGTGGTTTCTTTTTTCATCGTGCTCTCAACTGTCACACTTCTCCCCCACCATCCTTTGTTTAAATATCCTTCCACTTGTTCCTCCTCCCTTCTCATCCTACAAATAGAATAAACTTTCCTTCCACCTCCCGCCTGTCCCTCCTCCCCCTGAGTAACATTTCTGCTGGGTAGAGCACCCGGAGGAGGCACAGCCGAGGAGAGAGTGGGAGGTTCAGATGCCGAGTGTCCCTCTCCTGGGGACACAGCTCCTGCCTTCACTCTGCATAGGAGCAGCTCTCTCTCGCTGGCCCCAGGGGACCCCCGCACTGCTCCTTGCACCTGCCCGCAGAAACCTTCCGAGCTGCACGGCTGCTCTCCCCACCGAGGCCTGCCAGAGCTGTCTCTGCCAATTCTGCTCCAGCAATTGTCCTTTTCCATCGTGCCTTTTAACTCTCTGGTCAATTGTCAAATTGCAGAGGAGAGGCAGAGGTGCCAGGAGCTGCAGAGCCGTGTGCTGGGTTTAAGGAGAGTCCAAGATTCCCAAGACCTGCTCTTTATCTCGGCAGTAGGAGAGAGCTAGGGGTGTCACACGGGGAAATTTCATTTTGGGTTGGATTTAGATTGAAACAAGGCAACTGACTATAAAAGTCATTTTAACTACAAAAGTCATATAAAAGGGATTTTGGTGGTTTCTACCTTTATTGTGACTCCTTACCCTGATGTAAGTAACAACTAGGCAGAAGATGGGAAATCTAAGGTAAAATAAAATAGGTCAGTTCATCCACATTTCCAACATTTGCACATTTTCTCCCAAAGTAAATGTTTGTTCATATTATGCTGTCGAAAAGGAAGAACATATTCTATGACATTTTGTATAAACTACTTTCCCCCAGCAAGCAGACTTAATCCTACTGTACAGTAATCAAAGGGACATCTATTCACAAAAAAATAAGTATATCACAGTACACTTCTAAATATCAAATCATCCTTTGGTCCTGTTTTAAAATTACATCTTTGCTCAACAATGAGATAGGAGAAATTATTCTCTGCAGAGTGTTCTCAAGTCCAAATTTTTATTTTTATTTAGAATTTGTGGTTATAATTCAAGATGCCTGCTCCTTATAGTATGTGCATGCTTATATGAATGCATATGCATAGCTATAAGATGGATTTGTAGTATATGTGAGCTTTCCATTTCCAGCAAAAATATTTTCAATTTTAATTTAAAGTATTTTAATTATTTCATTAAAAACAGTAATTAGATTTACATCTACATTTTTACCAATCTACATCCATAAAGAGATAAGTAATTTTGTTTATTTTTGCTCAAATGGTTTTATATCACAATCAAAATCCCAGCTCCAGACAGGTTTTATACTTTTGAATAATTTTCTCAGATTATCAGAACAGTTTAGTATAATTTTCTCAGATCTAGCAAATAATATAAACCATATTTGTAAATATAAATTTGAATGACAATTCACATTTTCATTCCCTTTTTTCTAACAGTTAGTGGAAACATTCACATTACAGTCACTTAGTTGTTGATCATGTTAAATGAATGCCTACATTTCAATACGAAGAGCTCCACTCTCTTAAAGAAACCAAGACTTTTCCAATGGCTAAATGTTTAAATTCTTTGATGTCTACATTCCTTGTATTGTTACTGGGAATTGACTGGGACCATGATGGAGCTGTCCGGAGAATTGCAATTCCACCTGATGACAGCTTCAAAGGGTTTGACTTTTATTTTCTTTCCTTGCTGGAATGAAGATAAACCTATCAAGTATTTTAACAGAATTTAGTTGAAAAGAAAAGCCTGGTGCTCTTCTGAAATTGATTTACTCTGTGTTTATCTAAGAAAGATAAAAAGCATAGCTGAAATAGAAGTTTTGATACTGCTCTACAGAAATGTAGAAGTTATGGCTTAAATTTGTACCCTTTCTCATCCATGAAGAAGTCTGGGATAAATGTTTGAAGCACAAAGCAATCAGTCAGCTCTATGCCTGTTCATTCTGATTCTCTGTTAACTCATCACTGAAATATATTTTGTTTTCACTGAAATCCATTTTGTTTACACTGAAAATTATTTTACTTTTCTTGAAGATGCAAACGAAGTGGAAACTTTCTCCTTTCAAGTTAGAAATACTGATTGCTTGTTAATGTCTTCATTCTTTTCAGGAATACTAGAAATCATGTTTAAAAAGAAATCTAAAGAAAACAGATGATTTTGCCTATAATCTTCAGTTTTTGCTGTAAAGTTAGTTACAGCTGCAGAGGTTGTAGCTGGCTGGTATCAGCAAACAGATTGCCTGGGAGTGTTGCATGAGTTTTGTCAGTACCTGAATAAACTGGGGCACACAAACACACAGTAAAGCATTTTCTTGTGGAATCAGAAGGTGTTTTTCCATAAAAACTCCAGTGGTAGGAGGGGAGAGAGTAATATCTCAAAAGAGATAGGAATAGAGGTCCAACTCAAAAAAGAGTTGGAACAGAGGTCAGTGCATGCAGTTTCTTATTCCTTATACTGTCCTTGGGACAGGACCACTGTTTCCATGGAACTTCTCCTCCTCCTTGGCTTAACCAAGCCTTGCTGAGGATGGGATTCATCTCCCCATCTTCCTTGCAGTTGCACCTTCTCATGAGAGATCATAGTAAATAGGGAGGAATCAGCACTTCTGCATGTTTAATGCTTTAATGATTAAATGAAGTTAAATTAATAATAAAACATTTTATTATGTCACTCAGAACAGCTGCGAAATTTTCATAGTTGGAAACATTCAAGACTAGGCTTGGAAAAGCTTTGAATAACCTCATCTAAGGCAATGCTGTCAGCAGAAGGTGATTTCTGAGTTCTAATCTAGACTTTCCATAATTCCTCCGATTCCCTTTTGCCTTTCACTCTAGTATAGGATGATACATACTTTGAGTGCTAGTTTGTCTCCATTGACTTGAAAGTATTAAGTCAGACATCAATATTGACAATCTGATGAATTCCACTGCAGATATTCTCAAAGGGAGGAGTCACATGTCCTGTATCCCTCCTGACAGCATCATCCTTTTGAACTTCAAAGAGCCAGAGTCCAATGCCACTTCTCCTGATGGCAATCAAACACACAACTCTGGAAAAAAGGAAAGTGAACAACCCACAACCCTGAACTCCAAAACTATTCTGAAGCACATCTTTGTTAGGCACTCATGCAGATGTGCTTCAACATATGCTTCTGGTAGCTGACCTATTTCTTCTTTCTGCAACGAGATGAGAACAAGTGTCATCTGGAAATGCCTATTTCCCACCAGGCAAAGACTAACTTAGGCACAGATGTTTGCAATCCAGGCAGCTGCTTTTGATCAGATAAATCCCACACTGAGGTTGTCAGAGTCACAGAGTGCAGGTTAGAGTGTTCAGTAAACCCTAAAATTAAATTTTGTATTCTCTAAGCTAGTGAAGAGGGTCCTGTCCTTCCAGAGGCATTTGGTGGCTGGCACGGAGTTGGGTTCTTGTGTTCAGTCTTTGCAGTGAGGTAGAGAGGTGTTCAGTGCAACTGTCTTCTTCATCATCTTCCCTTTTTGTTTTGCCTGGCTAATTTTGTTTACAATCCTTTTGGAAACAGGATTATTTATTGAGTTCTTCCTTGGGATCTGCTCTTCTTTGGTGTGGGGCACTTGTACTGTTGGATTAACCCCTAAGCGAATATACTGGAATGTGTGTTATCTCCATGGGTTTTCCTGGGCTAGAGGGCTCTTCTTCCGTTAGACACAGGGAGTGAAGCACCAAAGGCTGACTCAGTTCTTCAAAGATTTTATTCCTACTTTCTGCTCCTTTCCATACCTTGAATATCAATGATGAACAGGGCTTGCAAAACTGGGCAGCTGCCCAATACTCACTGGTGACAAGGCAGGACCAAGTGTCTTGGCCAGTATTTTCTCATGAGAGGGACATCCTTCCATCTGATTAGAGGAATATCCTTCCTACCTTCTGCCTGGCATCAGCTGATGACTAGAGACCAACAGGCCAGTTGGGCTGAAGTGTGTAACTGACTTGAGAATGACTGTCTACAGAAGTGACTTGCTACTGTTTGGTTTGCTATTTTTTAAAGAGTGTAATAAATTCTGTGACAATAACAACAACAACAATATAATGATGATGATGGTGATGATGATAATAACCCTAAAAAATGACTGACCCATTTTGTTTGACCGCAGGGGAAGCACTACATTTGGCCAGAGATTTCGGCTACACCTGTGAAACAGAGTTCCCTGCCAAGGCAGTAGGAGAGCACATTGCCAGACAGCACATGGAACAGAAAGAGCAGACAGCGAGGAAAAAGATGATCCTAGCGACAAAGTAAGGAGGGAGGGGAAGCGAAAAAAGAAATCGGTCTGTCACTTCTCCATGTTGGATCTGTGGGCTGGGGGAGGGAGGAGTGGGAGTATGGAGCTGGGATTGTGGTGACTGCTATCACAGCAGCGCTCACTGACGGCGCGCGAGAGCGATCCTCCTCGGAGATGCTGAAAATGGGACCTCACTCACTGCAGTGGCGTTTTAGTGGCTGTGCTCTTGTTGCCTGTGGTTAAGGGGGCACCTACATCTTCCCAGATGCTTTGGTTTAGATGAGAACAGAGGATATTATTACATGGTAAGATCTATGGGACAGAAACTGGCTTTTTCTCCTGTTTGTGTGTGAGCAGGAGATCTGACCTTTTACTGAAGTACTGGTTACTCTTGGATAGTTATCATTAGTCCGCTGAGGGAAAGCTGGTTTGCAGAAGGACAGATCCTCTCTGGATGCAAACTGCAAGAGCTCCCCTGAAGTCAAAGGCACTGGAACAATGTACAACAGCAGGGGAGCTTTGCTAAAGACATTAAAGACACAAAGAGGCATCAGACTTCACTCTAAACAAGCCACTCATCTCCCTGGAGCAGTAACATCATGTTAGGATAACATTTCATTTAGGTTAATTAGCCTTGATGAGGGAGGAATTAGCCTTCATGAGCCATGGGAAACAGGAATAAATAGTCTGTGTGGAGTAGGGCAGACCTGTCCTAGGTGTGTGGTCTGACTGTGTGGGGTAATCTTGAACACGTTCACACAGTCTCGCTGTGCTCACTGCAGCATCATATTTGAAGTTGAAGTAGAGCTGAGACCACAAATCTGAGCTCTCAAATCATCCCCTCCATGCTCAAAGTGTTTGAAAACCCTTCCAGGCTGTGATATATCCAACAGGGAGGAATTTCCCTGTACTAGGGGAAAGGGCTGACCAGCAACAGGATTGTCCTTTGTATCCCAATATCCTTCTGCTTTGGCAAGATTCCTGACCTTGGTGTCCCTCTTGTATCCAGAGCACTTTGCCCTGACAGGGACCCAGAGGTAAGATGCACTCAAACATCTCATGCTTGTGTATCCCATGAATACAGCCTGTGATCCTTCCCTGGGGTGATAAAAACATCACCATGTGGACCAGTGGGAATTTTCTGGTTGTGAAGGTGATGAGAGATCTCATATTTCACGTTCCTAATACCCCTTTACCTTAAGTGGAATATTATCTTATCCTTTTCTCTATCCACATTTAAGGGCTAAGGGGTTTCACAGGCAGGAGAATAAACCAGTTGGCCAGAAGAAATTCCTCTCTGCAAGTTGTGTCTCCCCATTGCTGTGTAGCCCATTACCATCCTGCCTCCTAGCTGAGGATTTGTCCCATTTACAGAACACAATTCAACCAAAAGGATGCAAATCTTCCCCATTTTTCCCTGGGCGTAGTGAAAAATCACAAAGCCACGGGTTGTGGTAGTTGGTTGGTCACTTATGTCCTGTCCCCAAAGGCTGTGCCACTCAGGGGCACATAAGAGTCGCTCTACCCTTTCTCACCACCCACGCCTTCTTTCCCAGCCTCCTTCCCTACTGAGATATCATGGTACATGGGGTATCGTGGGCACACACTGCCTCTAACCACCATGAACTTCAGGCTTGTAGGCTGTTAGCCAGCACTTGTTAGGAACAAAATTACTTTCCCCCCATGTCCTGTCAGTTAAAAGCACCAGGAAATTGCTCACAGAAGTCTGACAATAATAGAAAGGCCACATCCTACTGCAGTCAGTGCTGCTAACAGGGACAGAGGGGTCAATGTGTGTGTTACTACTGCCCTCTCCTGCCTGCGAGGAGAACAGGGACTCCCAGCCCTGCCCAGGTGTTTCAGGAGACACAGGTCCATGACATCACAATACAAGCATGGCATTTCTCAGCCATGCTTCCACGTGTCTGATACAAAGAGCTCTAGACCATCATCAGGTATTTCAACAACTCACCAGCCATACCTAAGCTCTAGGTTTGCAATTTCAGCAATTCCTCATCTTCCTTGACTCAAGAGCTTGTGAGTGATCACACCAGAAAAAGTGGGGGATTATTATGCTGCCACCAAAACCAGCACAGAAATTCCAGGGTGGTAAGATCACTCATGGCAAGTTTTGTCTATGGAAAGAGCTGGAGTGCCACTGCCTGTGTGTGTTGCTGCAGTCCCCTGTGGGACAGAGCCAGAAGCCCACAGAAGTGCTCACATGTGGGGTCTTGAGGAAAAATAAGGGGAAAGAACAAGGTTATTTCCACAATACTTAGAATATAGGTGATGAGGAAAAATAAGTGAAAAGGGTAAAATGATTTCCACAGTTTTTCATATCTAGGTGTATTTCCATAATGGATTCAGACATCCAAATTCATTGGCTCAATTGAGCTGCCCAAAGAGAGGCACCTACTGCCATTTGGGTTCAGCTGGGTTATCCAGTTTGACCATGAGCTGCTGCTCCTGGGGCACACAGATCTCTTTTTGTTACTGTGTTGTGTCTGCCAGTGGTTATGGATGTCTTGGTTATTACAAATCTACTTGTGGGTAATGAAACAGAGCCCTCAGTGTCTATAGTGATGAAGCCTCCAATGTCCAGAAGGAGCTCCCAGGCCTCCTTGACATCAAGGGCATCCACACCTTGTAATCAAGCAATCCACCCACCCTGAGTGGAAGCAGTTCAGCTGCCATGCACAGTGCTGTGGCCCACAGGCCAGTGAAGGTTAAAAACTTCTGCTTTAGATGCCAACAACCAACACATGGAGGCCACTGAGCTTAAGTGACTCTTTTCATTGCCCTGCTCAGCCCTACCCGGTCTGAGACAATGCTGATGGAAATACAGGGAATGAAAACAGGATCATTGTCCACCATGGAACAAATCACGTTAATTTTGTTAAACTGCCTCATCTTCCAAAGCTACCTGATGGAAGTGGTCTCTCACATCTGCAAACTCAGGACCTGCCTGGGACAGCACAAATTCATGCAACAGGATGGTGCCATGGTCTGTTCTAACAGTTTTATGGACTAGACAATGAAGAATGAGAGTTTTATTTAATAATTGTCATGGGAAGAAGAGATGTTTGGGCTGTGTAGACACTGTTCACTGCTAAACACAAGTGTGAACAATGGCAGGATGGGAGTGAAACAGGCTGAAAAAGAGCTGAAAGGGTAAGAAAGGCATAAGCAATGAGAGAAACCAGTCCCCTGCTGTTCTTTTTCCACTCACCTCCTTTGACTGAGCAGATGATTGTCTGTGCAAGTAGATGGTTTTCTAGGCAGAACAAGATGCTCCAAAAAAAGACTGAATTGTCATAAAGGGTACTGATATTGGCCTGTTAACCCTAGAAATGTAAAAGGGTTTCAGGATATGTATTCAATTTACATAGAAATAGAAAAAAAAAATAGTGGGACCTGGTTTTATAGGGTCTTTAAACATGGGTTAATTCACCTTGCAGAGGCATTGGAGAGGCTAAAAGGTTTTGCCGCAGGGGACAGAACCTGACCAGTTTGCATCTTGGACAGATGCAGCACTGCTGAAGGCTGTGTCAACTATTCCAGTTGCTGGAGAGGCACAGCATTCTACAGGAAACATCCCAGTGTTTCACAGCACAAGGTCTTCCACATGATCAGAGGGACAGACACACACACATTGACACAGACCAGACCAGAATACTGTGAATAATAACTTTATTATGGAGTTGATTACAGTCAGCACAGACTAATCAGCATCTGGCTCATGACACTTCTCTGATATCTGGTTCTTGGATATCTGGCAACTCTGCCACACTCAGAGTAAACC
>WAAG01040851.1:0-17389 GCA_013390105.1 Tichodroma muraria
ACTTTTGAGTTGTATCCGGATGGCACTGTGACACAGACTGCAGGAGAAAATCTGGCTAGTAGTGTGAAAAGCCATGTGTCAGTCTGTCTGTGTCCAGCAGTAGATCCCTCATATATGGTGGTCCTCTATGGGTCTATGAAACCCTGTGTCATTATGGGATGATGTAATTGAAGTGCACAACCTTTCAAACACAGCTCAAGGCAGATTTTCTCTGTGCTTGGCAGCCCTTGTTCATTGCCCATTGCTGTCTGTGAAAGCACTCTGTGCTTAGCCTTAGGCTTACATTTGACATCCCTCACCTTAAGAGTTTGCCAGACCAGGAGCCAGCCTGACTAGGCTGAACACTGGGGTTTAGTGTCTGAAGTGCATCACTGGAACCACAGAAACAAGATGCATCCTTAGGACCCTCACAACAGTTATCTTGAGATCACATGTGGGATGGGCTGGCATTGTCAGTATCTCAAATTCCTTCTGAAGCAAATGGCATCTACCCATCTTTACGGCTTCTGGGAACTGTCAGCTCTACTGCTGTTTTACTGCCCAAGTATGGATGGAAGTGACTGACTTCAAGCAGCATGGCTCAAAAAACTGTGGCTAGTACAGCTAACAGCATAGTTATTTGAAAAGTTACACCTTTCCTGCTGTATACAGACTTAGCTCCACTGAGTGACAAAGTGGTGGCAATTTGTTCCATTTTCAACAGCCCCAAGAGTAAGGGTGAATTGAGGACTCATCTGTTGAGAGTATCAAAATACGGAAGTGCAAAGTGACTGGAAATGACAAGGCCTCATCTCAGAAATAAACTCCAGTAATAAAGATTCACATTTGTGATAATTTTCTCCACATAACAGAGGCCAGGCATGGATAAGTGCCTACGGAGATAAGGAGTAAACAGTCAAATAAAAACCACAGGAAAAATATCAAAGGATAATCTTCATAGTTAAAGTATGTGATTTTGAATCTTTAGTTCACAATTTACTACTACTGAAGGCTTTCTACATGCTTAGAGACCAGAAGCATGCAGAATTTTAGGCAAGGGAATGCCAGACACATTTCTCAGAGAGGAGGGGCCACTAGGTGGCACAAAAGTTGCCTAACTTAAGCAAATTCTCTGATTTGAGATTGGAGAATGNNNNTTTGAGATTGGAGAATGTCACTTCAAGGGGTGAACTGCAGCTTTATAAACACAACCTTGTAATGAAACCAGCAAGGGAAATACACTGATGTTCAGAATCCTGGGCTACTTTAAGTCTTTCCTGTACATTGTAGGATTAGTGTAGTTCTGCTATTATTGTCTCCTCCCTCCAAGAAACCTCAAAACGAAGCTGGGTTTTTTTTTTCAAAATAATAATTCACTTAATCTCAGGAAAAGAAATTCTGCAAAATAAGAAAAAAAAAATTTACCAATGCAATGCTTCTTGTATTGCAAACAAAAAATGCATAACCTGGAAGAGTAGACGGATTAATTGTACTAAAATATGGAAGCAAACATGATGTATTAAAAAAAATTATATTTTATATTGCTCTGTAGTACAGTCTAGAGAAAGCCTCAATGGTCTCAAGGATGTAGGATTATTTTTGAAAGAGGTGAGAACGACATCAGGAAAAGAAGACAAGAAGAAAAGTATGTGTAGAGGGAGACATCGTAGCAGTGAAAATTTGTAACCTGAGACGCAGTCAGATATTGTAGAAGTCATCCTTACACATGAAATCTCAGAGGCACTTAAATATCACCCTCATAAATAAAACAGAAACAACTGAAGACCAAACACTTTGGCCTCAGTGGACGTGCAATGAAGATCCCAGAATTCATCTGACCCCCTGGCCATACAGAATGTTGCACAATTTGCTGCTGGGGCTGTCTTTGCAACTGTCTGAGCAATGCCTTACACGCTACATGAATATCCACAGAGTCATTCTGGTCAAGGAGAGTCAACCTTGACAATCTGAAATCAGTTTTAATGAGAAGACTTTGATGGGCATTATGTCAGCTTCTTTCAACCTTGGGCTTTTGATTGACTGCTGAGGACTGTCCTTTAGATGATAACAAGGATGCTGTCAGTCCTGCACAGATAGCCTGCACCAGGCTTGAATGCAAAAGCAAGAACTGAGTATATCATGCATGCTCTTTCTGCTTCAGAATTAATTTCTGCTTGAATTACTGTCACTGTAGGTAGCATTTAAAAAACAGATATGGATGACACCTTAAAAATTAGTTGCTTCTCACAAGGTAAACTATGAGCTTGATCACAAAAGTGAGGAGAGGAGAGNTGTTGGAAAAACTCTTTGACTTTCAGCCCTGCTACTGTAAATTTGAAAAAGCAAGATGTATCTTTAAGAAGAAATTAATGAAATTCAGTTTTCTACTGGTTCACTTCCTACTTTGTCACAAATAGTGATATCTGCTAACACCTCTGTGCTTAAGATGTCAGAGCAAAGCAGTTCAAAAATCCCCAGACAGATAAATAAAAAAAAGAGGGAAACCTTTGTCAATGACAGCTTTTTCAGAGAAAATGGAGCTTTGCATTGAATATTCAGAGTCCTAGAAACATGATAACATGTTGGAAAAGAAGTATTGTTTTTATAAAAGGACTCATATGGATAAGATTTTGAATTCTACTGCACCTCATCTAAGCACAAAATGGCCACTCTCCCCAAGCTATATCCTTAAAAGAAGCTATGACTAAGGCATGCAATAAGCTGGGAATTTTTACCCTGGAATGTTCAAAAATACATGGATTCTCTCTATACTTTTGTTCACAACATACAGTATTATCACATGAACAGGCTGAAAATACCATTTATCTGCTGGGAAAAATTATCCCTCGTTCCCACAAGATTGCACTCGATATTAGCATTCCACTGTTAAGCGGTTTATAAGGTTAATAAATAATTAATGGATGTTATAAGCACATTTCAGATATGATCAGTATATGCAATAGATGCATATCAGTATGTGCAATTGTAGTTGGTTATGTGGTATTGGGCTGCTGTAGCCCATTTATTAAAACAGCTGCAAATAATTTAGTAACTCTTTCTACATTTCTTATAGCTGCAAGAATAACATGAAGTGTGACCAAAAAAGGAAGAAAATTCTTCCACTTTCTCAGCAGTACAAGTCAGTTTAATTTGTCTTTGAGTTGGTCCTAACAAATTATTCAGTTTTTATCATTTTTATTTTAACTCTAGAATCTATTGAATGCGATACTAATCCATGAGGTTTAAATTCTTTATTGTGGAAGAGAAACAAGTTCATGAAACCACAAGAGAGATTAACACTGGATAAAAATGCTTCAGAAATTAAACTTGCATATTGTAAATGCAGATGTACATAAGAAAGATTTGTGGTATAATACATCTTGTCATTTTCCTATTGTATCACTAACTGGGAAACTAGACCATACAAAAAATTTTATATAGGATCAGGTGCATATTTTCTACCCATTTTTGATAGGACCAAACTTGAGGTGGTTTTTTGGGTTTGTTGGTTTCTGTTTCTTTAAGAAAATATATTCTGAGCAAAGACTCTAAGAAAGTAGTAGCAAATAAAAGGGGATATACCTCTCTGTACCAGCTGAAATTACCCACTCTGTCTTATCCGAGCTAATAGTGGATAAAATTTTTCTACATGAGCTGGCTGCTGGCTTCACTGTGCTCAGGTAGGGACTCTGACAGACCAGCTGATAAATGCAGCTACTGGAGTGTACAACATCGCTGCCTTTTGCCACACGGGCCATCCTCCCTCCAGAAGTTGCTGTCCCGTGTCTGTGGCTGCAGAACAGAACATGTAAGGCTCTGCATCATCACCACCCTTCAGTGGTCTGTGGTTAACCCTGAGGTGCAGGTTCACGTCGTTCCCTTGGCTGCGCAACAGGGTGACCACCTAGGGCCACCGTGGATGGAGGAAGCACTAACATTTTTGGACAGCAAGATTTGCAAACTCTTTTTGTTCATCTTCCTCAGGAAAACAGAAAGTTTCTAATATCACATCCCTCATATTTTCCTTTTAACCTGATACTTAACTTTGTCTTGTCCTTTAGGCTGTCATAGTGTTTTAGATTTTAGTCCCATGAAGAGCTGTAAACTGAGAGCAGTATCTAATTCTTTCTCAATTAAATCCTTCCCAGAAGATCAGAAACCCTGCCTAGGGTATTTCTATGAAACAGGGGCCAAGACATTCCAAATACTTTTGTGAAAACTTTAGTCAAAGTGCACTTACTGCTTTTAGAAATACATATTCATTTAATGATTAACAGCAACAACAAGAGTAGTATCAGTAGCAGCAGCGGTAGCAACAGCAACATAGTAGTAGTAAAATAAATACACCTTGTAAATGTCTCAAGGTTAAAATTTCTGGGTTTTGAGGAACTGTTAAAAACTAGTTAGTTGAACAGTAGCCAGGAAGATGGCAACAATGAAGGGGGGAAATTAAATAAGAGACACTTGTTTTAAAGCCACACATGACTTATTTTTGCATAGGGAAGGATCCAAATTCAAGTCTGAACTGACTGAGTTGCCTGCTTACTTCATTTTGCCTAATTATCACTCACCAATACCTGGAAATTTCTCCCACTGCATCAGGACCTCATTAAGATTTTATTTTGACCAATATAGCCCATGTTGCTAGCATTTGCAAATTCACCAATTTGTGGTTTTGGAAACCTCAAGTCCCAGCACTTCCTTGGGCATTTCTGAGTTTCCATAACATTCTCTATCTCTGCAATGAGGACTAAGGGGAAAACTCTGGCCCCTGAAGCCAATGACAAAACTGATGTTAGCACAGTGAATCCAGAATTTGAGTAGCACACTATATCTTTCAGATCCTTATCTCTATTTCTTTCTGATTCTCCAGATTTATTGCAGTTCCAAATGATGCTGTGTTAATTAACTAAACACAGTGCACAGCATTTTCTTTTTAACATAAAAAGCTATTTTTTCTTCTTAATCATTCACCGTGTCAAGGAATTAAAAAAGAATATGTTGAAGGGTTTGGCCTTGATTAAAACATAAAATGTAGCAATAAATATTTTTTATTGGTTATAATACCTTTACTTTATTAGGAAGATAACAGACTGCTGGTTACTGATCATGAAATATTAATTCAAAAGAAAAATATATGATAGGGAATTATTTCTGTTGTGTCTGCCTGTTTTTTATGTCTTTTTATCTTCCTTTAAAATTTGGAGCTTTTCTACTTTTTTTCTTACTGACTACTTGATATCATATTACCCAAGTCAGTGCAGCAAAGCAGCAGATTTTGATATTAGCACTTGCTTTGCTTGCTTGTCAATGCTATTCTGGTATATGGATTTTTTAAGCAGAATGAAAAATAAATAATTTTTCATTATTAAAAACTATGAAAAATTATTTTTAATTTATTAAATGCTGATTTCAGAAATCAGCATTTGATTCAGAAAGACCTTTACAGTATCTTATAAATATTTATATATATACACGTATATTTCATATGTACTATATCTACTTAATATCTGATATAAAGTATCTGAAACATGCACCTGTACTTGAACTTAGTGCTTATAAGGATGAATTGAAACCTTTGCCAAAATATTTTACTGAACTGGGGGGATGACAAAAACTTCATTTCAAAAATCACTTATCAATATATTGTAATTATCATGACCAAATCCACCTAAAACTGCATAGCAAGTTCAACATTTTGAGAAAGCCTTAATGAAAAAAGCTTATTTTTCAGGTATGTTTTACACGGTCTTTATTTCTAACTCTACTAATGCTACATAGTTGGGGATCTTATATGCCTACTTCTCATTTAATAAAAAAAAATCTTATTACTGTAGAATTCCATTACTCTCATGCCTCCCTATGTAGTACAATGTTAAGTACACTACAATACCGAGTCCCAGATGGAATACAATGCTGTAATTCAATTGAGGATCCTGCTAATGTCCCACACTGAAGAATATTGCTTAAGGGTTTGGGTATGGTAGCAAACCTCTCAGCCTGGAGACTGAATTACAACCTGACTATTCAATCTGGGCCTTTGTGCCATTGTTTGTAGTGTACAGGACCCTGATTATTTGTAATACAGCTGTAAAACAATTATTACAATAATAATGAGAAATAAAAAGTACTGTAAATTAAAGTTTGTCCATAAGTATTATGCTATTATAGGACAGCTGGGGTTACAATGAGCATGGAACAGAAAGAGAAGGTTTTCAAAACGAGTTAAAGTTTGCATGGAAGGTCTACAGAAGGAGGGTTCAATCCAGCCATTCCTGGTTCTGTTATAAAGGATTTCTGGTTGATCTTCTCAAAGATACCTCAAAAGGGTAGGTTTGAGCCTTGATTTAGTTGAAGAGATAGTCATGAATATTATAATCTCCTGCCTTTAGATGTCTAATATCACATTTGACCCTGAAGCCACCTGCCAAACTTCCAGCTGACTCTTGTGGCACCCAAAATCTCCAGTCCAGTAGCTTTCAGCAGTAAAGCTTACTCACCACCAACAGGTGACCAGAAGTACTTCTATCATGTCAGAGATGCACAGCTCATATTAGAAGCTTTTTCTGCAGCTCCAGTTGATTTTGTTGCTGCTCTATTTTTAATGGAATATTGAAACACCAGTGGAGCCAGGCACAGGAAGAGTAACCATGGCTCCCTGGCTCAGCAATTACATCACTCCGGCCAAGGTTTATTTTAAACGGGATAAATTTAAATCGGAAAAGCAAAAAAGTGAGTGGTGCTGTTGCACAACATTTTAACAGCTCTGAGGCAGAGTAAACCAAAGCCTTCTCCATCTCTCAAGTGGTGTTTGGCTGAATACAGGAGCTGGTTTTAAAACAATGCCAATCCGTAAAGCTTTCAGTGCAGAATACATCCTTACTAGATCAATACATCAGAGTTATGCAGAAACCAAGGGAAAAATTGTAATTGGTTAAATGAATGCCCTTCACTGTCATAGCAGAGGGAAATGAGAGCTGAAAGGAGGCTTGTTATGGTGCACCCCCTTGAGCCAAGGTGCGCTGAATGTGCTGGACTGCTGGGTCACTGGGGTGTCACAAAGTTGTGGATTGCCAAGTACCTCTCTTATGTCTCCCTTGTCAAGAAATCTGTACCTCCATAGAATTACCAATAAAACAGTTGTAGCAGCAGATTAGATTTAAAAATCTACTTAATGTAGCGTGAAATTTAGAGTGTATGCTCCAGTGATCAGAGCTGCAGTGTTGACCCATTATGCTCTGCAGTCACATTCTTCCATTTTCACCCTTTGAAGTCACAAAGGGAGGGGGAACAAATAACACAAACACTTGCAACCATTTTCTCTTGTGTTGTTTTGGTTGGTTTTTTTTCTGAAGTAGGGTTATAGCTCATAGTGTCTGTGAGGGTTTGCTTAGAGCTTTGCTTAACTTCACTTAATAGAATACACCACGGCTGTTTGCTGTGCTTTCTGGCAAAACAGCCTTGGGTTTTCAGATTCATGGAAAGGAAGTATCTTCTTAATTTTTCAGGCTCAGGACTTAGCAAAATTAAGCTGTCATCCGATGTAAGTTAAGAACAATCAAAGCTTTATCCTTTATCATACAGTGAAATATACTTCACTGAGAATCAGAGAGGCAGAAGACAGCATGGTAGCTATAGCTTGTATTACAAGTCAGAAAGCTGGAGCCATGATAGAAAAGGTATATATGAGATATTCTGCCCTGTCTTAGCAGTTATGCTGTAGTATTAAATGTGAGTTTAATATTTTTCCCACTTTCTTTCCCTTCTCTGCATTGATAAGAAAAATATCAAAGTTTAAAAAGTTCAGAGAGAGAGTTTACGCATGTGAATTCCATTTTTAATCTCGGATCAGATATACCTAGTGGTTTTAGCAGCTAGTTTAACTTTGAATTTCCGGGCCTAGACTGAGCTGTCATTCCAAAGATACCTGCAGCAGGTCTTAGCTGTAGTAATATTAGGTGAACAGGAGAAGAGATCAATTTATGTCCATATTACAAAATTAAGAGATACACCGTCCTATTTGCAAAATCTGAAGTTACATCCTATTCTGACTCACTGAGACTTGGATGCGATAGAGCCTAGACTGTGGCAAAATAAGATTCCTGACTTTCCATTCTGACAGATCTTGTCAAAGAGTTTGGTAAGCACTCTGTCCTGCTGTGTTAAGTTGTGCTGGAATTCCCTGAAAGTATCCCCAGTATGCAAATTGAGCACTGGTTTCCCCATAGCACTTGTAGAAATTGAATTTCCATCACAATTTTGATAAGAAAAAGTATGCAAGCGTGACTAAAGAAATTTCACTTCTGTGGTGAATTAAAGAATTCTGACGAAGAAAGTTCTCTTCAGTCTTTGTCTGACAGAGTAGTATTTTCCTTTGGTTATATATTCTAAAGAAAATAGAAACCTTCTATTCTGTACTTTTTGCAAAAATTCAGACTGCAAGCATGCATCTCAAAAACTCTTATTCCTACACAGATATAGCTTGAAAAGTCAAGCATATTCCTTTCATGTTACTGTTGAGCACAGCAACTTGTGCTATTTGAGACCTGTCATGTATTGAAGCCTTCAAAAAAGACCAAATGGTTCTAATTGTTTAATGGTTTTATTGCCCATCACAGAAATTCTAGAGAATGCTGTAAAACAAGGTCACTAGTATTTGATTGTCTATATCACATAGTCTGACGAAAATAAGAAATGGCCCTGTTAAACTTGCCAGGGGATTTTAAGAAACCCAGCACTCTCTCAGCATGAAACTATTTTCCACCATATCTTCAACTGTGAGAATACCGTCAGAGGACGGGGATCTCATTCCCAGATTCCACTGCCATCTGTGAAAGAGCTCCAGGGGTACAGAGCTGTAACCACAACCAGAATTTGGCCTCATCTCCTGAAGTGAGGACAGTACTCAAATATACCTGCATGATAGTACCTGGGCACAGACTTTGGGATAATGGGATGGGAAAGACTTAGAGGAACCATAATGCTCCCCTTTGAACCTCCTGCTATGACATACACATTTTGGATCAAGGATGCTAAAATTACCACAGAGCTGGGCAGCCCTTCTTTTCACACCATAATGGTTGTGAGCCACTAATGGATCTGACAGCACGTGCAGTGTCTAATCGTTCTCTTTATTACCCTTCAAGATTTTAGGACAATATTGGCTGCCAGTTCAAAGAGATTTCCAGCCCTTCTTATCTGGTAAGAGAAGATAAAAAACAAAAGAGAAAAAACAAACAAGAGAAAAACAAAAACCCCCATCATATAGGATTTAAAATCTCATGATTTTTAAGATAATTGGATGATTCTGTGGAGCTTGGTTCACAATTCTTCAGTGCTTGGGTGTGTTTTTTCTTATTAAATACTGTCAGTAAAATCACACAATAGAAGCTGGTTGCAACTCTATTGGGAAACCACATTTCCCCCATGCAACAAGCTCAGGGCACTGTGGGGCCTAGTATATAAGCCAAAATATTTCTGCATTACAGCATCAGGTTATCATAACCTATCTCCCCCTCCTTCCTACCCCCAGAACTCATCTATATGCTAATTTAACATGACTAATGCCGCCCCACAATATAATGGCTCTAATGTTTTCAGGGGAGGAAAGAGAGTGGAAAGGAGCTGACGGTCCTGTTTGATTAGCGAAGTGTCTTCTGACAAAAATCCCAGATTTTCTGATGATGAGGTCTGATTGCATCGACACCCTGGATACATCTGGTTCAGCACTTAACCAAGCTTGCAGTTAGGTTTGAGTTTATATTCCTGTGAGTCAAATGTAAGCAAATGTAAAATACAATTTTCTCACCTGTTTTTGTGGAAATGACTAATCAACCCAGCTGTTTGTTTGAAGGGAAAGGCAGTGTCATTCTTATTGTCAGGGGTTAGAAACTACCTTAGCTGTATGTGACAGAGCTCCCTGCTGAGCTACAAGATACCTGAGCTAGCTGGGGTTTGGCTCCTGGGCTTTTCTGGCTCAGTCATACAGCCTGGGGAGCTTGCGGTTTCTCCACAAACACATGCATTGATAGTCCCTCTGCCCCTTTCCCCCTTCCTCCCTCACACTCACTGTAACACTATTAAGATATCAAATGCAGCAATTACAACAAGAAAACCCTAATTAGGCAGCAGCAGCTTCTGTAATAAAGGAATCAAGGAAATCTGAAGAAAGAGCTAAGAGGAAACACAGCAGAGGCTTTCAAATCACAGGCATTTTGTTCTTAAAGGACTACTCGATGCAGACAGTCCTCCATGAGTTTCACTTCACCAGCTTTCTCTGTACTTTTCTAGGACAAAAGGAGTAATACCAACATAGAGTCCTGTGGCCATAATCAAATAATAATTGGCCTCGGAGATCACTTATGACAATCAGGGAAGTAATAAGGTTTCTGAATAATTATGAATAATTAGGCACATTTATGAATAATTACACTGCTAATAACTATCTAACACATCCAGTTTTTAAACTGTAATTCAGTCATTATTGATTGGTTAGCCATCATCTTCACTGCTGTTTCCCTACTCATTAACATCCTGATTCAGCCAGGAGCCCTGCAAGGCTGCATTTATTCTTTTGATGTGACAGAGGAGTTTTATTGCTGTAACTTCTGAATCCCACAGAGCCAGATTTCACTGACCATAGAGGAGGGACACTTTTGGAAGGAAAATATCCTGTCACTTCCTAAATGTGATGGTTAGGACAGTGCAAAAATACTGTGACAATGTGGAGCGGGGAAGACTGTTCTACAGTGGCATGTCTGGAGTTTCTGACTGTTTAACTTCCTGTGTTTGGACAGCAAAAGTTTTGAGGTGTGGAGCATCTTGTATGAAATGAAGTTAGCAGAGCTAATTCAAGATGCCCCCAGCAGCACTGGTGGAAACAAGCAATTTTTCTTCAAGAGAGAAGGGTCTAGGGCACAAAGAGTCTTTCTGCCCTGGGAAAGAAAGGTCTTGGGAGAAAGGTCCCAGCCAGGACCTCAGGCACAAAGGAATCCTTGTTTGCTGCTCTGTAGAGATACACATTGATGGCACCAGCAATGCCTTCAGCACCTCCCTCAGCACCTCTCTGCTCTCTGTCAGCTCTCGCATGGCTCAGCCGGAGCGCAGGACAGCAGAATTGCCCAGGCTCCAGCTCGGCCCGGTAACCACCATTGCAGAGAGGAGCCTGCCCCTGATGTTTTAGCAGCCTCCTCAAATATTTGTCGTGCCTGTGTCTAAAGCTGGCCCTGGTTACATAAATTAGGTAGATAAATGAATGGCACAGTTGCTGGCAAAGCCAATAATTAAAGGTAATGCTATGTATACCATCCAGAACACCTCTGTTTTCAGGGGCATTGTATCAGCCTAAAACCAATAGGACTCCACTGGAATGAAGGAATGAAGCCACTCAGGAAAAGTAAATGGAACATCCTAACCTTTAAGCAAGAAACAGTTACTGATCTTCTACCTCTTATTTACACAGCACATTTCACCCTGAAGAGCTGGGTCTGACATGAAGAAAATGTGAGTCATGGTCTTGTACGATTTCAATACATTGGACACATGCTACCTGTTTTTGGAAAAGCATTCAGGACAGTAAGAGATACAGATCAGGCGCCATGAATTGTAAGTTCCAGTATGAAAATACAGAAATGTTGCAGGGTGGAGATTTTGCATTAGACAAAAACCAAAACAGACCATCATTTGTAAATTCCTTTTATTTCCAGAATAAAAGGAAGCATTCTGGGTATGTTTCTGAAGGGGTTTTGAAGAAATGCCTTTATTTATTTGGTGTTTACCAGTCCTGACAGGTAATACAGGATAGCAAATTTCATGGTGAACATAAAGATAAGTGCTTAAATCACTCCAAGTATTCCTTTAAAAAGTATTAACAAAAAACAAATGCCATAGATAAGTACTCTGCCTGTATGATTTTACATTTCTCTCCATTCCCCTGGAAAGAATGCTGATTCATTTTCCCTTTGGAGGAATTTACTTTCTGCTTTTTCTCCATAGCTTTATAAAACATTCCTGTGCCACAGTGCATTGTTTTTATACTTCAGATCAGAAAATAAAAACACAAAAGCCATCACTTGCTACGGTTTTGGCTCAAACTGTATCAAACTCTGCAAGGGTAAAAGCAGCTGTGATAAACTCTGTTATCTCTTTCATAATCTTCAAGCACAGTCTTTCTAATCTCCTCCTGAAGGTCTTGAAAGGAGAAGAAAATAGACAAAACCACATAGCAGGAAAAGCCAGTGAGCGGATGTTGAATGTTTGTTAACCTGGAAGTGGCCATTTCTGAAAAGCAGAAAAAAGTCCCAACAAATAAGTCTGAGAAGAAGCTGTGAAACCCTGGCTCTTCTGCTTTGGTTTTGACATGCTAAGATATAGCATGAAAAATGGCTAAGAAAAACTGCACTCTTTTCACTTTCAGGTAGCAAAAATGACAAATCTCTATCAAAGATCCAGAAAAGTCCATTATTTCCTTTTCATACACTGCCTCTCTAAGCAGTAGAACTTATTACCATCAAATGTTGTGGAGACAAAAAGATTGGAGAAGTCCATGGGGACTCTGGTGAGCAGATATGACCTCTAGCTCACATACTTTAAACTGGAGTAGATGATATGTATCCCATGTTATATATAGGCCCTTAAAAAAAAGGCAAGTCAAGAACATTTAGTTTTCTGTAGAGGTATAGATTTTAATCTTTATTTCGGTACCAATAGTTCATCTTCCATTTCTTTCCATGAAGACCATGTTTCCTATGTAATCTTTATATGAAGTGCTTCCATGATTATGTCAGATCCACTACCTAAGTGCATGGCAAAGTCCTTCATATTTAGGGAAAGGGAGAAGGGTGAACTGAAAGAAAAATAAAGCTTTTGCTATGACTAGCTATTTATTTATTGATTTGCTTTTAAGTGTCAGGTAGCATTCAGAAACCCTGAGTCTTCTTTCTGGTAATTGTTACTCTGATTGAATTTTGAGTGGGGCAAATATTAATGCTTGAGTAAATGATCAAAGCCCAGCATGGGACAAATAAGTAGATAAATAGTCGTTCATTTTCATCTTGAATTGTTTGATTCTATTTTCTCTGTGTTGGTTTTGTGGTCTACATGAGAAGTTTCTGTTTTAATTTGTACCAGCTCTAGCACACACTGGCAACCACTATTTGACTGAGCTCTGAAACACCACTAAAAACATTCACTTTCCTGAGCATGAACACCTCTAAGATCTGTCCCCCCCAGCATTAGACTCTGCAAGGCTTTGTGTATATTCCTGCTTTCACATCATGGAGAAATACCACATTGCAGCTGGTGCCTGTACCAGGGAGGCAGAGAAATGTGAGACCAATCTTCTTTCAAAGTGGAAAAGTCACCTTGCACACAGCCACCTGGGGACCCCACACTCTCTCGCCTCTCCCCAGTTGTGCACGACACTGTGCCCCAGGCCATGCTAACTTCCCCCTGCCCCCACCCCAGCCCACCCTTTCATCTTCAATTTGTTCATCCCCACACCACGGATGTCATCGAAAGCAAGGGCCAATTAGCTGAATGTAGTCAGGGCACAGTGATTTGGATCCCGGTTTTTTGAAAAATAGACCCAAAAAGGTACATTCAAAGTGGTTCCTGACTGCAACCATCAGAGGTGGTGAAACGCTGGCAACCTGGGGCAATGAGAGGCAGAGCAGAAAGAGGACACTCGGGTGGGACCAAGTCCTCAGGTTAGCTATGTGGGACACAGACTTGAGACCAAGATAACTTCCAGTGGGTTCTTTGGTTTCCATTAAACATCATTAATGTTTTCAAAGAAGCATGAATTCCACACTCCTGATTCCTCTGCTCCCCCTCCCCCATCCATGTCCCTCCTGAATCACAAAGGGGACCTTCCTTTGTTATATTTGGATAATTATTCTGCTGTCTTCCCTCCTGCTAACAGCTAAACATCCGTGATTGATGAAGGGAACACATTGAGAATTTGAGATGAAAAAGTGAAGAGAGAGCAAAGCTGGGCAAATGAGCCAGTGGGTTGAAGCACTTGGGACATTAGAGGGTGTCAAGGATGGCAAATGACTTCATTGAAGTAATGATGATAAACATTTTATCCCTGTGCATATATGTGCATTATACCTAACGATCTCAAGCGTAAGTAAGTGAAGAAAGGCACTAAATAAATCATACGAACAGGCCCTAAATGGGAATCCCTAAGGAATAGGATCTGAATTGTAAATGCATGCCTGAATTTCACACATCAAATTACAATAAGGAGATTGATATTTTAAACAGCTCTGTACTTAAAGGGTACTGTATCTAGTCCAGAGGATTTTTCTTTTGCTTAGGGTTTGGGGTTTTTTACAGTTAAACTGTGTGTTTGTGTGTTTACATACACATATACACATACAAGTATGTGTGTGTAAATTCATTGAATGAGGTACTTTACATATCAGTGGGTTGCTCTGGGTTTCATCAGTATCTCAGAGCCTGGCTAAAAAGTGTTTTTTTCTGCCTCACTGAGATTTTTGAAGACATAAATTCTCAGGGACAAACTCTCATCTGTTACACCAAGAAAATAGAAAAAAAAAAATCCCTTGATTTAAATGAACTTACTCTAGACTTGATCTGATGGAAGTGGAAATACAATCTGACACTTACACTAACAGGTATTTAAACTTTGTCGCTCCTTCCCTCAAACTGTGGAACCACATTCTTAGCTGGTGTCAACTGGCAAATCTTCTTGAGCTGTCAGCAGAGCGTGCCTGTTGGCATGAGCTGATTTGGTCCAGTAGCTTCACAAATAAGGAATGAACTT
This sequence comes from Tichodroma muraria, assembly GCA_013390105.1. NCBI lineage: Eukaryota > Metazoa > Chordata > Aves > Passeriformes > Sittidae > Tichodroma > Tichodroma muraria. The sequence continues at coordinate 14,771 of WAAG01040851.1, forward strand.
GAGTGTTAATGGGTTTTATGCAGAAAAAATTATACTAGAAATGTCATCCCATTCCCTTCCAGTCTCAGACATCCTAAAATCATCAACATACAACTGCAGTGTTATAAACACACATTAATGAATCTAATAAGGTATGGGAAAGCTTCCAGGCTGGAAGAAATGGAAATGTCTAATAAGAAGTAGCAACACTATGTCCTCACAGATAGCTCCAGCCCCCACTGCATTCTTCAGTGGAAACACATGAGAAGATAATCATGAAGACTAAAAACCTGTGGGATTGCAGCTATTCTACAGGTTTTCTCATTAGAAGAAAAGGATTTTCACCTGTCTAGTAAAAGGATTCTGTCCCCAGATATCACAGTCAGAGGATCTCCACATCTTTCTTCCCAGCAGTTGCAGAAAGGCTGGTTGAAGGAGCAGGATCTGCATGAAAGCTGAAGGTGTATTCCCACCACATTCCTCCTTGGCAGGCAGCAGTGCTCTCGGTGCAGGCTTTTGGAGATGCTGCACCTGAGTTTCCCATTTAGCATTTTCAGAGCAGAAAGAAGCAGTGAATGAACCTTTTAAGTATCAACTCTTCTGGCTTTTTCCCTAGAGGATTGCCAACACTGCACACTGAGTTTCTTTCCCAGGTCTTGATCTTAACTGGGAAATTACATACTGCACTTAATTGCAATATGCATGGGCCCTTTGTGTTGCTGCTAGGTATATGCACTCCCATATGCTCACATGTATGCACATTATACCTGCATTCCTATTTACGTATGTGTGTGTTTGTGTACACAGACAAATACACACACAGTTATTTTGCATTGAGGAAATATTTGTACTACATACAATGCCATAAGCAAGAAATTTAACCCATCCCCTGATTAAACTTTGTCCATTATGAGGAGTCTGGAAAGTGAACACATGAAGTATGCATTTTTCATTTAAACAAATCCTTTCTTCTACAGACACTTATAAAAACAAAAATCCATGTATTAATTTTTAAACAATTTCCATGTGTTTGATGGTGTATAAAGCACAGCAAAAGGTCACACAGTAGCTTTAAGTGGAAGGACTAGATCCAGAACCCACTAATGTCATTCTCTGAAGCCAACTCCAGTCTTTACCCAGAGTAGAAAAAGCTTTGAATACTGGGGACAAACTGCTTTACCTTTCTTTGTTTTTCAAACTGAATATATTTCAGAGTGTTGCTAAATTATAAGAGAGTTTTCCCATCAGCGCCGCAACCACTTTTATTTTCACTGGACAGAATTCCTTAATAAAATAACAGAACTTTTTGAAATAAAAAAAGACATATCCACTTATTCTTTATATTAGCAAACCATATTTTCTATAAAACTGTAAAAAAAAAAAAGTGCATTGCATCCTGTAGTCCCTGAAGGAATGCTCAATTTTTCATTAGATTTATTTGACTATTGATTCATTTTTGGAAATATGTTGACACAGCCCTTTCTGTGAAAAAGTCACTTCCCTTTTCTTTCATTCCTAAACTGGTATGTCACATTTTTGCCTTTTTTGCCACATGATTAATGTGGCTTTAAAAGATTCAAGAATCAATAAGCATATGCTCAGATGGAAACATCTGTATTTTAAATGTGTCCTATTACCTTAGTTTTCCAGCCAATCTGCAAAATATGTTTCCTGTTGGACTTAATAAGTGTTAGTGGTGCAGGTGATGATAATGTAGAAGGTCCATCAAACCAGATCCTCCTTGCAGATTCAGGAATGTGGTTTATCTGGTACAATTTTCTTCTCCCTCCAGGTCTCCAGGAAGTATTTTTCTTAATAGATTTGTTTGTTTGTTTGTTTGTTTGTTTGTTTTGAAGTATTCCTATTTCTTCTTGCCTTGAAATATTTTTGCTTGACATTGATCACAACATAACTAGAGCAACACACCTCTTCATGTCTTCAGCCAGCAGATAGCTTTGCATTCTCAAATTTCTCTGGCTTCCTTAAATGCTCAGCATATTCAGTGTATTGCAGGATCAAACTTTCAGTGGATATCCCCTGGGAAATCAAAAGAAAGATTCCTTCAAGCCAGCTAGCATCATATATATTCAATGAACACAAAGGGGATGAGACAGAGAATAATCCAGTATTTGAGGGATTTTACTGGCATGATATTGCAAAAATCGTGTTAGTCCATGCTGAGAAACACTGCAGGTTTTGTGAGGGCTAAATGTGTGTTCTCTGTTAATGCAGGAATCTGCCCTTCAAGTGGTCACAGTTCTCCTGTTTCCTAACTCAGAATCAGAACCTGACTGCCCAAATGCATGAGCCTGGCCTGTACTGATCCTTCAAAGTGCTGGAGTGTAGAGAAGGGAAAAGAAATATTTTACTGGCAGGATTCTTTTTACTCCTCAACAGATCTAATACCATGTGCATGGAACTTTGCAAAAGATGGAATACTAGTCTCAGTCCCAGAGAAATGGATCAGTGGATGGGACAAAGTTATAACCCACAAAACCCATTTATAAATGTTGCCAGCAACTTCTATTCCTGTGGAGTCTCTGCAACCTTTCATGCTGTTATGAAAGTTCCTACATCTCTGCATATATGGCACTGCATGTGCTCCGTAATCTAAGCCATAACTAGGAAATAGTTACACCA
>WAAG01040857.1:496-10972 GCA_013390105.1 Tichodroma muraria
CCACTGCCTGTGGCACTGAGAGCTGTTCCTTGCAAAACAAACACCTAGGGCTTACTTGGGAATGTAAGAAAGGCAGACTTATGTAAGGAATGTAAGGCTGGGAGACTTATGGTGTTCCACAAATTGTCTTTCATTAATTATTCTGAAGCTTTACATACTCCCAGACCCATATTTTAGTTTGTTTTTAAATCAGTAGAGAACTCAAAGGATTTATTAATAACATTGACGTTGGCCTTCACATTTAAAGCATGTTTTCCCAAATCACTCTCTACGAACTCTTCTGAACAATTTCCAATTAGTCATGACAAATTTTATAAGCAACCCTAAGCATGTATTGAGCCATGTTTAGTTTGTAATGAATTATGACAATAAAACTCCTTATAATACGTTAAAACATGTTCTCCTTCTTTCAGTAATCTGGGTTGATCCTGAACCCAGATTCTGTTTTTAGAAGTGACTATTGGGCCAGGCAAGGGTTTGTAGTGTCTTTGCTGGTTTTGCTTGCATAGACGAAATTATTTTAAAACTTTGTAAAGCATAGCCTTACAAACACAAAGTAGTCTGGAGCATCTTTTAGCTCTTTATATAGCTGCTGACACTATTATTTCTTGACATCTTCCTGTTCTAGTGGCATTTTGCCATCTGCTTCTAAGATGTCATTATAATGCAAAGTAAAAATTTTAGTATATTCTTCTAAAGTCTTTGCTTCTCTTGCTGCACCATTCTAATTCTGTACTGTCCCTGTTGATGGATTCCTATTTATCTTGGCTGATAGCTGGTTTATTTTCCTATTATGTTCTGCTATTCAGCTTGCATAGAAGGCATCAAGATGCCTTCTCAATTTAAATACTTGCCTTTTCTTCATTAACTGCAATGCCTCATCTGCTACCCAGACCTACTGTTCTCCTGTTACATTTTAGTTGTATAATTCGGTGAAGCTTGCAAAATCAGAGGATCTATTTACAATCTACTTTGGATAATTTTCACTAGGATTGATTGCATATAGAGGAGAGAATATGTGCAGGCTGTCTTCTGGAAAAATAATTAATTGAGAGCGTTCAGTGTGTTTGGGAATGAACCCACCAAAATAACCGTGCTGGTCTGTGCTATAGGCTCTGACTGCTTTGAATCTCAGCTTGCATTCTGGCATGTAAAGCTGAATTTCAGCTTTTAATTTTATAGTTTGAGCAAATCTGTGTCTTTTTACAGCACACCCTGACACTTAGGAAAAAGGCTTTGAATTTTAGCAAAAAGGGATAAGGAATATTCCTGTTACAAATGTATGAATCCATGGCTGTCCCTCACGCTGATTGCTATTTTGCATGAAATAATCCACAATTTGTTAATTTTATAACCAGTTCTAGTGTGTAAAAAATTAAAAAAATCAAGCAAACAATTTAACCCTTACACAGTTTGCTTTTTTTTCCACCAAGACACATTTTTATTGTTATAACACCTATGTGTTCTTTCATTTCCACACCAAACCCACAACTAATGCTTTAAAATTTCAAGAGTTTTAATCTTGCTTTTCTTCTGTTACAGACCAAAGAGTTGTGTTAGCTTCAATCTTGCTCAGATTGTCCATGTGCAGTTGTATGACTTTTAATCTGACGTTACATTTATCAAAATCTGCCAGGGCAGACAAGCATTTCCATGCTCTCACTGGGACAGAAAAGTGTCTTGTTGTAGAACACAGGCTGTGATGGAATGAGACTAATGCCTGTGGAAGATCAGAGCCTTCTCCTGAGTAAAATGCTACCTCCTCCAACCTGAAGGAAGCAAAATGGAGAGGAAACGTATCCATCTGGGAAAATTATCCTCCCCATCAATGACATCTGGCTTGGCATTTTGTGGTCTCCATGTTATTAAATGCTTTGCTGTATCATGCACAGGTTCATCAGTACAAATTAGGCTCTCTTCACATTACAGCGGGTAATCAATTATATTGGATGTGAAATGTCTTCTCATAAATCTGAATTACACTTTTGTTGAGCCTGGGCCAGTGTTTGGACTGGTGCAGACCTGGGGAGAGCCGACAGCACTTGCTGCAGATGGGATTTGAGCTTTGTTCCCTCTGTGCCAGGGTTATATCAGGTGCAAAATTAACTGTGCCAGGGCAGCCTGAAGCTCCTGGGGAGTTCCACCCTGCAGAGGTTCAGGAGAGATCCAGGCTGGAATCTCTGTTACATTGCAGGTTCTGGTGATCGAGGATAGGGATAGGGCAGCAGATGAGGCACCCCAGATCACTTGTGGGCACTCTTGGGCTTTATTAACTGAGATTTGCACTCTCCAGCTCAATGCCATCTGACAGGCAGCTGGGATCAAATACTGGCATGTCAATTTGAGTTAATGCATCAAATATTTTGTGTGTTGGTTCCTTTTGTGACGTGTGGTATTTGCTGAATTGAATTGAGTGAGGTTGAATTCCTTGTGCCATGAAGTGCTGCTGAACTGGGTAGATTTTATTTACCACAATACAAGCTTCTACTATAAAAATTTTATAAATTAGCAGCCTTGTTAATACTTTAAGCAGGGAAGCTGAAAAATAAAAGTCATACTAAGACTTGAGGTGTCCTTTTGTAATCTGAAGGAAGAGTGTGAGAAAAATTTATCAGAAGTATTTGTCTCCTGAATCCCACTGAATTTCTGCTTTTGCACAAAGGAGCTTGGGACTTCTGTTATTTGTGGGTTTCAATGTTCTCCTTAATTTTTCTTTACCTGCTAATAATTACTTTTAATTTCCTGTAGCTAATAAATGCTCCTCCAGAAAACAGCACTTCTAATTAAAAATCCAGCACGAACTTGACAATCAGGATCTATAGAAATGGTGCTGTTGCTGTAAATATTTTAAAGCTTCTGTGCATTTTCTTCTCCAGGCTTTGTGCTTGCATTGCATCTAGAGCAAAGAGTGTAATTACCGGCAGTGCAGTTCTGGGGAAAAAATGTTCAGGATAATTTGGGCTCAGTATTGCACATTTTTTAAATCCACCCCACTAACTCTGGCTCTGATGACCAGCAGTTTATGACAATGCAGATAATAGCAGGTTTCAGGTTATTTCTGCCTCAGCCTTCAAACTTCAAGTACCTGAAGTCTCTGAGGTCTCTCGTTAGCTTCTTCTCTTCTCTTATTTGAGAAACATCTCCTCTGTTCAAGCATTAGTTCTGTCTCCTGCTGGTCCTGAAGTTCTGAGTCAAATCTTTTTCTTTTCTGGGATTAATGACTGCAATTCTCGGTTTCCTTGCTTACCCACTTCTGTTAGAAATAGGCTCACACTGGTGTGGAGAGATTCTACAGAAGTGATTCCCAAACTCGAGTTCATCAGCACTGTAGCTTTGAGCTAAATGCTTTATTGATCTTTTCTGAATATTGATCCTATCTGAATATCGATCCTGTCTGAATATCTTATTTCTTGTCTATCTGAATAGGCTGGGAAGAGTTAGGCGAGGAAGGTCATAAGGATTAGTTTGCCCTAATGAATGTGTGCCCGTGTGATATTAATTACCTGGTGTTAAAAATCTGGCACATTTGTTTATAGCACAACTCATAATTCTGTCCAGCTCTGGGCCCTCCTGGCCAGAAAGGCCCTGAGGGGCTGGAGCGTGTCCAGGGAAGGGAACGGAGCTGGGAAAGCTCTGGAGCCCCAGGAGGGGATGAGGGAGCTAAAAGGTCTCAGCCTGGAGCAAAGGAGGCTCAGGGGCCCTTCTGGCTCTGCACAACTCCTGACAGGAGGGGACAGCCAGGGGGGGTCAGGCTCTGCTGCCAGGAACAGGGACAGGAGGAAAGGCAATGGCCTCAGGCTGGGCCAGGGCAGGCTCAGGGTGGATATTAGGAGGAATTTCTCCATGGAAAGGGTGGTCAGGCCTTGGCAGGGGCTGCCCAGGGAGGTTTGGAGCGCCCATCCCTGGAGGTGTCCCAGGAAGGCTGGAGGTGGCGCTCAGAGCTGTGGGCTGGGGACAAGGTGAACATTGGGCACAGCTGGGACTCAGTGGGCTGCGAGAACTTTTCCATGCATGATGAAATGATTTCCTGAATGATTCTGGGATTCTACATCTCATATCTTACTTTTACCTCTACACAGTATATTTTGAGGGACAAAAAGTAGCAAAGCTTTTCTATAGTTGAAAAATCTTCACAAGGTTTATTTTTTTCTGTCGGGTAGAATCTATTTCATCCATTCCTTAGAATTCTTCTGTCAATCCTTTTATATTTTTCCAAGCTCTTCAAAGAAACTTTGACACTAGAAGGAAGATATCAATGTCGCTCTTGGATAATGCTTTAGCAGGAAGCACAGGTGACTTCCATGTCAGGTGTTAGTAAAAGTGGATGCAGAAAAACAACCTCACATACTCAAAATGAGTATTTCCTAAAACCATCAGCTTCTTTTCCTAGAAGACTACAGATACAATTTCACAGCTGGTCCATAATTGAAAGCACAAGTAAGGTGCTATTTAAGTATTGCTAGTGTTGTGTTGTCAGTAAATCAAGGGGCTCAGATCATCAATCTCTGTTTCTGTTTCCTAGGTAAAGTTTCAAATAACCCTTCAATTTCCTCCTTTGTTTTCCTGTAAATAAATTCTGTATGATGCTCACTTAGACCTTTTTCTTGTTTCTGTTTCCTCTTCAGTCAGGTTTTCTGTGTCAGATGCTATCAAGCCAAACCAGGTATGAATGCAAAAGGGCAAATGTATTTGTGGAAATTATTAAGGCTGGAAAACACAAGTGATGAGATATTGAATATTTCTCCTCTAATGTGCTGAATTCAGACCAGGGCAGCAACAATCACAAGTCCTTGAAAAGAAATAAAAAGTAGCAGTAAGTATGTTAGAGTAGCTTAATGTATTTATTTTATAAGAACTGTTCCTTTAATAAATAAAATAAAGAACAATAGCCTTAGGATACTGGAGTTACAAGTTTAGAAACAAATCTTACCTTGAAGACTTAATCCCTTTCATTTAAAATAAATATTTCAAGGTTTCTAAGTCTCTTCTGTGAATCTTATTTACATTTTTATTAAATGAACTATATTTACATAGCTGTTTCCATAATGTTTCTTCTTATGCCTTTTTAAAAGCTGACAATATATAGGTCACTAGAACCTTGAATCTCTGAAGCTACTTTTTAATGTGATGCTCATAGGCATGAAAAACCTCAGTAAACTAGTTTCTTGCATCATACAACATGGAATTTTAAATGGCAGCCTGGTCTTACAGGCTTCTTTGGAAGGGTCAGAAGGGTTTTCCTCTGGAAGGGAAATGTGGGCAGTTTTGGGGAGTGGGAAAGGAAATCCTGGGATTTCAGATGTTGTTGTGATTAAAGTGTGTACTTCTGCAAAGCTCTGACCTGGGGTCCTTCTGTGTCAGCTCCCTCTGTTTTCAGGTAGGAAATCTCTAATTCCAGTTCCAAGATCTTTTAGACAGCACTTAAGTGGAATTAATCCTTGTTCATCTATGTGCAACAAAACAGAGCTTTGGTTACCACTTAAGAAATGGAGGGGGGGAAGAAAAGAGGAGTGTTTATGCTCCATTAAGTGCTTTCATTATGCATCAGATGCTAAGAAATTTCTAGTAGGCCTGAAGCGTCTCTGGCATGACTGTTTGGAAAACAAACACGAAACCCTGTGGTGCATGGCAAGAAGTGGGGCTTGTTTTCATACCTAGAACTATGTTTTGAATTGTATATGAGATGCAACATAAATTTATCAGGGTTTTGGCACTGACTGATGCTCACAGAACAACTGAGATTTGGGAAACATTATTTCTAATCTCAGTTACAGGTATTTTCTCTTAATTGAATGGTGTGAGCAGGCATTGGCAGGGTTGGACAATACGGATGTGGACCCCAGAGTTTTTCTCCTTCTTACCCTCTTGTGGTTGTTCAGAGGAGTCTTGGTGGGGTTTGGGGTGGATTTTTCAGTGAGCTAGTTCCCTCTCCTGTTTGGGTAAACAAATTAGATTTCTTGCGTAAGCTGAAGTGCAAAGGAGCTGTGAGTGCCAGAAGGAGAGGCTGTGTCTGAGACCCAGCACAGAGCCTGGACAGTGCTGAGCCATCTTCTCCCTTTCACCTGGCTAATTGGAATGTTCCAGCAATCCAAGTGGATTATGTTTGACTTTCATTCTTGCCTCATTTGCCTGTCAGAGTCGAGCCTTTCCAAGTGCCTGGTGTGTATTTACCAGGCTGTCAGAGATCCTGGTGAAAAGCTGCAAGGTAAATACACACCAACCCACACACTTTAATTGCTACCTTAATTCTTTAAACCATTAATTGCTACCTTAATTCTGCACTAGTCAGCTCTCACTCAAGGGTTTGCTCATCACGGCTTCCTTCAGCTGTGGTGTTCAAATACTTCAGGATCAACCCAAATATCATATTCATGTGATTGATGTCTTGGAATTGAGGCTTCAGCAAAGCAATTGGACTGAAGTGAGCACTTAGAGTTGAGTCATTGCCTTTCCATGCAGATGTGCCAGGGGAAGGGAAATCCTGGGAGGAGGCATAGAGGTATGTGAGCTTGCTGGGAGGCACCTGGGAAAGGCTGGATGTTGCTTCAGAGTGGACTTGGGGAGGGTTAATTCTGTTATCAGAATTTTTCCCATTCCATAGATAAAACCAGTTAGATCTTTCTCATCAGTGGTTATTATTTTTCAGGTGTTTGCTAAAATCATTGCCCTTTTTAGTCCCGCTTTCCAAAGGGAATGAGTCTCCTGCTGCCAGACCCTGACATCACTGTCAGGGACTGACCCAACTGTATTTCATCCCAAGGTTCTGCAGCCTTGGGAGTCAATCCTCCCTCAGTCCTACCCAGTAAATTAAGGTAGAAGGAAGACAAATGTTATTGATGTTCAAATACTTTGTCTCCTTGAAGCACTCAACACATGCAAATTGTATAAAGAACAATGCTGGATTCTTGCTACTGTCATGAATCTCTGAGCCTGTGTAATGAATGTTGTTGTCGCATTATATGGGCTAAATGACTAATGATGGAAGTGTGTTCTTATTCATGCAAGCAGCTGCTGAAGAATGTGTGTGTTGTCCTAAAATATACCTTCCTGTCTGTGGGGCTGACAGCAATGAAACGATGGAATCAAGATCCTGTCCTTCAGTGTTGCTTACAGTGAAAACTGTCACAGTTCTTGGAGAAGTCTGTCAGAGAAGGAGCCCCGCTTCTGATACAGTGTGGACAATACACCCTTGAAGTGCTTTGTGCTGTGGACAGTGTGAAGTGCGGAACCCAGGTGCATTATCACCTTTCTTTTCAATTCCCCTCTCCTCGATGATTTATTTTAACCCCTTGTCCATTAGAGGGCAACTCAAAAATGAATAAGAAAAATGGAATTAGTAAGCCCAGATCTTACAGTGATGTATTTACTGTCTTGCCTCTGGAACAAGCATGAAGGTTAGAAAGATTTTCTTTTTTATTTTCCTATTACATAAAATTGAAGTGCAAAAACTTCTGGGCACCTTTGTCAAGCTTGTCATCATGTGCACTCTGACCCTGCAATTTTTTCTGTCCCATTTGCATGAAGAGGCTCTGGTGACATAAATTTCTTCTTTGAGGACTGAACCTCAGGGGAAGGATGTGAAGAGTGACTGTGGCTTGATTGCGAGACTGAACTCCAGAAATAAAATGCCACCTCTTACTGAGCTGCTGTCTTTATCCATGAAGCCCTGGTTTCACCTGCACAACACATTTTTCACCTGCACAACACATTTGTTTAAGAATTGATCTAGCAAAATATCTCCTGACTCCTTCTTGTGCTGATGCACTGTTTTGTCAAATCTATTCAAGCTGAGGTTTGTAATGCTATTTAGAAACCATAGTTTGGGGGAAATATTGACATTGTGCCGAGAGCTGTACACACAACTGATGAGGTAGGCTCTGCCCTGGTGAGTCCTCCATCCAGAGCTGACGTAGGTTTAATGAGCAAGTACCTAATTAGGGTAGCAGAGGTTATTTTAGATGTGTTCAGTGTGTTACGAACACAGTGATGAGAGGAAAAGAAAAGAGTTCAATAATTTAATCATGGTTTATTGGAAGCGTGTTAAATTAGCAGTTAGGAACAGCCACCAGTGGTCACCAGTAAACACAAGCTGATACCTCTTTAGGCTAAAGCTTTTTCCATGTGTAAATTGCCATCTCAGGGTGCATCTTTATAGAAAGCAGAGAAATAACAAAGGGATGTATTTTCTTCCGTGGTAAGGATTTAACAACACAGAGTAGAAGAGCAGAGAAGAAGGGATTTTGAAAGCAGCTTTTGCCATGCTGGGGAGGTCCCTTTGTGTGGAGTTCTCTGGTGGTGAGGAGGAAGCAGGAGAGGGGCTGGAAAACAGGAATCCTGTGAAAATGCAGAGCACTGGGAGCTCCTGGACACTCCAGGCTCCCCTGGGAACAACACATGGAAACGTGGCCCCTGTGCCTGTTCATTTGGAGGAACATCAGCTCTGTGCCTCAGCTGAGTTAACCTTTTTTAAAGGGTGGCATAAAGATACTCATCCAACGTGGCAAACAACGTTTCACCCAACACACCCAGAAGGATGGCAGAGCACTGAGCTCAGCTTTGGGTTTGTGCAGCTTGCTGAAAATGAACAAACTTACACCTTCATCTGCTTGCTTCCAAGTTGGCCCTGTGTCTATAACTAATAAATAACTTGCAATCATTTAATATGTAATTGATTATTAAATCAATATCTGGGTATTTATATAGTTTGTAAGTCAGAGCCATGAAGCTGTATTTATTTAGCTTCAAAGAGGCTAGAAATTGGATTACTCAATTAATTGAATTACTTAACAAATATCGATTAGCATTTTTTAGCAATTAATATTATAGACATGTAACAGAGCACTATCTTTTAAAATTTTAATTAACTGTTTAAACAATGCTTGAAAATTTAAAGTTGTTGAGATTATAATTACATTATTGCCTGTGCAGTTTGGAGTTAATTATACTGCATTTCTATAGACTTGATAAACTGCAAAATGTATCCCCTTAACAATCAATCAGTATTAAATTAATTTCAATTACTTTTTATTAAAACCAAATTAGAGCCTCACTTGCAGCACAGTAAAAGCAGTACAAAATCTCAGGACTCAGCCACACCTGACTGGTGTGATTTCTGCCACACCTGCTGGTTTCCACATGTCCAGCTGGTCAGGTGGTGGCCATACTTTTAAAATAAAAATAAATCCGGCAGACACAAAGAAATTCAGAGCTCTGGTCTTCAAAAAATTCAACGTCTGATACTGCTTCCATAGAAATTTGTACAAGTTTTGTTGATTTGTGTGCATGGGAGAAAGCCTAAGTCTGGGATGCTTTCATGTCAAGTTTTATAGCTCTATTAATTGCCACAGCTTTCTGCCCTGTAATTGTGGACATTTCTCTGATTCCAACAGGAATTTCTGTGGTGTGTGGTGGTACAGTATGGTGCTTGATGAGAATATCCACTTGTTTACTCAACAGGAGTCAAAATTAATCTTGTAGGCTCAGGGCTTTAAAGAAGCTTTCTTTCAGCTAGTGATTCCCAGATTAGTTAGGGTTTAGATACTTAAAAGCTCTAATATTTGATAATAAAATGCATTTAATCTGGTATCAGAAAATATAATACACTGCTTCCTGTGGCATCTTTTAGCAATTTATGACCCTCTTTTTTTTGTCATGTAGTTTTTCTATTTTTTAATTCTGCTACCCATCTCAACCATTTTTATTCTGTTTCTTCTTCAGTGTCAGATGTGCTTCATTAGGTGTTGAGTTTTATAAAGCTGGGTACTGGGTTTAAATAGACTTGTAGTAGTAGTACAATAATAACCCCCCAAAGGATGTTACAAAGGATGTTAGTTTGGAGATGTAAACTAACCCTGCAAATCAAGTGATGATTAAAACCCTTGGATGCCTCATGGAGACCACGGGATAATGTGAGGAAAGGCAGTACTTTTCCACAGCATTCAAACCATGGCTTCCTCATTTTTTTCCCCAAAAACTTACATGTTCGCTCAGGAAATAAACAAGTTTTTTTTTTAAATTCAAATACTAACAGAAGGAGTCATGACTCCTAAAAATTCAGGATTTAATACAAAACAAGGACTTAAGCAAGGATATTTTATGTAGGAGGCAGTGGTAACAGCTCTGTGCAGTTACACATGCCAGTCAGGATTAGTGAAAGCACCAGCTGGAATGGGAAAAGGGGCAAGGACAGCTGGGGGCTCCTAAAGCCACCATCCAAGCTGGCTTTGGGGGGTGAAGCTTTGTGTGGGCCATGGGGTCTGACCCTGTTGTGTCAGAGGACACCTGGCAGGGAGAGGCAGCCGGCTGGGCAGGTGGCTGCTGGGATTCAGGTGCTGATGGACGTTGAGTTGTTTGATCATTCTGATGCCTTAAGTTTTTATTTTTCAGATCTTGTGCTATTTTTCAGATTCAGTTAGTGCATAACTCCGAGCTCCATGTAGAGTGTTAGTTAACTCTCTTCACGTTTTGGTCAGACAA
>WAAG01040877.1:0-14017 GCA_013390105.1 Tichodroma muraria
TAACCAAGAAAAGACTAAATTTCTCTTGAGTTTGAGACTCTGGAAGGCAAAACATCAAAGAGGAAAAGTTATACAGATCAAACCCAACGCACTGTGGTCACCTGCCAAATGTTGTGGGCTTCAGAGAGCTCAGTAAGAAAAGAAAATGTCTTGGAGTACAAGAAGCCAACATGGATAAAATGTAAATTAGATACATGGAAATATTAGATACATGGAAAAATGTAAATTGCCCTGTTAGAAAACACTGTAGCCAAAAATATGTCAAAGAATCAGTGTGGATTATTGATCAGGACACTGAAGCAGCGGGCAAGAGCTCTCAGGTCTGGTCCTCCATCTCTAATGGACCAGCTGTGGGACAGCTGTTTGTCTGCACCCGTGAAAGCTGTTTGGAACACATGCACAGTGTTCCAACAACATCTGGGGATTCTGCTCTAAACTTATGTGGGAAAATTTAGCATGAGTAGTTGAAAAAGGGAAAACAAGAAAATTATGTAAATGCATAATATTTATGAATTTTTATACTTGTATAATTATTTTTCTTTGGCTTCTCATAAGAAAACTCAGGTTTGATTACTCTTACTTTGTTTCCTTTGATATGAAATAGTAACAATGTAGGCATATTCATCCAAATAAGCAATATAAGATATATTCACAAGTATTCCTATTTAAGCCCAGAGCTTGTATTAAGTACTATAAAGTTGGTCTGAAATTTTCTGCTTTTTCTAAACACATTTTTCTTATAATAGTGAGGAAAAACCAAACTTTATTCAGTTTTATGCTCATGTTTTGTCATGGTTCTGGAATGACAGATAAAAGCCACACTGTATGTTTCAAAAAAGTTTTTTAAAAAGTTTTTATACAGCATGGAAGCAAGATGATGCCTATAAATCATAAGAAACTTCAGAAAATGGAATTTTTTTCAAGTAATAAAACTTGCCATACACTGGGCCTTGAAAAAAAATTAGAATAACAAAGGTAAAAAGTGCATGAGTGTTTTTTTCTGTCATTGATGTGTATGATTGTAGCCCTGTACCATTCACTAAAAAACGTTTCCATACTCAGAATATGATAAAGCAGTGGTATGGCTTCTCAAATGACTGTGGCAATTCTGAAATTCCTGATACCCATATTCTTACAAGGTATTTATGTACTTGAAGAGTAACCAAATGTTTCTTACTAATTTACTAGTTAATTACTGTCTGAGTAAGTGCATAAACCAGGGAGTGATTATGCCATTGAGAGACAGTCCACAGTTTTCTGTTTCTTTTTTCAGTGACAGATACAGCTGGTAGCAAAACATAAATGCATTTTTAACTTCTTTTACTTGTCTCTGTTGAATCTTGACTTAAAATGAAATTACATAGTGAAGATAATTCTGTTGCTTAGAAATTCATGGGTTTATCATAAAGGCTTTCAGTGTTGAAAAGCTTGCAGAAATCTGCAAGGAATTCTCCCAATTAGCTTTCCATGGCTACTTGTTGATGTATTAAGCTTAGAAACCCGTGGCTTTCCCAGATACACAGGTAAAAAGAGAGTGTTCACATACCTTCCTGAGTTCTAATGCTAATTTCTTGTGTAGGAATTCCAGTGCATATCTTAGTGTTCATCTTTGTTCACATGGTGGACATGGAAGTTGGGTACATCAGGAGGAGTTGCTTTTTGAATGAGTCTTAAACATTTCTGTGTATGTTTCATGTAAGGGGAAAGAAGGGAGAAGACACATTCCTTGTGAAGTTTCAGTATTCATAGTTTTTTTGAGGTGGTGGTGTGTTGTGGTTTTGCTCGTTAGTTTTTAATTATAATTTCCATTCGCATGGTAATTTCAGTACCTGTGTGTGGCAGTGTATGGTCCCTTTGTATACCGGGACAGCTGTCACCTGGCACCTTTCTGAGCACACAGCCCAACGGAGCTGCAGTCAGCTTTCCCAGCATCACTACTGCTCGTTTATAGGCTGGGTTATCTCTCCCCTGATGTATGGGACATGGGACTGTTTAGGAATGGAATGGTTACTTTTCTTGAGACACAGACACTGGTAGCATGACCCTTAGAAACAGTTCCTTGACAAAAGTACTGGTTTCTTGGACTATCAAGTTCAAGGATGATTCCCACCTATGCTTGCAGCCTATGGTGCTGGTCCAGTTTTGAGCTCCTCCCCACATGCTTTATGGTGACAGTGGTGATAGGTCTGTGTAGATCATCTTATGATCTTTAAAGGTGGATGAAAGTGCACTTGTTTTCCTCTAATCATTAATATATGGCTGACTAAAATTGATGCCAAGATAGCTGTGATAGATTTTAGCTCTAGCAGAGTTCTATGGTGCTCAAAAGAACAATTTGCTTCATCTTGCATGGTCTGTTCAAGGCATATGAAGAGCAACCTTCTGTCTCAGTGACTACAGAGCTGGTGCTGACCTCCTTTGTGAGCAGAACATGCTGTCTCACACAAGTGCACTCACTCCCACGTGAGCTGTGCTTTTCTGCGGCTGGACATGCAAAAGACTATACAGGAGAAAGGAAGCTCCCATTAATGGGCATGTTTCAAGAAGGGTGCCTGCCTCGTAAGATTTAGAGCTGTAGTTAGTTCACATTTTTCCATGAACTGAGCTTAATAAAAGGAGTATAAATTGTATGAAGTCAAGTGTACTACAGAAATAAGTGATGTGCTACGTATATTGCTGTATTACAGACAGCCATACACACGCCTTCCTCTTTTAAAATACCAAAAATCCTACATACAAAATCTCAGAATAAAAGGAGAATATTTTCACCAGAAGCATCTGGATCTGTGTTTAGGTTGACTAGTTTGAGAGTTACTCATTTATTGTCAGTGTTTTGTAAGCATCTAAAATCTCATACTTTAATGCCATAACATATAAAGAGATCACTAAATTCCCTGGAAGAAAGTACTCCAGAATTTACATCTCTGACTATTGAAAATATGACACTCTTATTGTTGGTGTTTAGAACTACTTAGAACAATTTTTGATGAAAATATGATAAATATATTTATTTTTCAATTTGAGATATTCTTCTAGAGGACACTCTTGTGGACTAATATTTGAGAGGTAAACATGATTTTTATTCTCCTGCTATCAGTTTGCCTGAGGACAAGACCTGATCTGTGTGCAGACTCCAAATTGTTTCTGGTTTATTAAGTATTTTGTCTTGCAGAAGCCAGGTGCAAACCTTCAGCAATGTGCAAATTAATCTTGTTCACAATCACAGTTAACAGGTAGCAGCAGAAACATCCGCTGGCAAAAGTAGGTGTTACAAAATTGTCTAAGGTGTGATTGGTGAGGAAATGAAATGGAAAAAATTCTAGCTCTAATAGAACAGTTATTTATATGCTAAGAAAGGAGACGGCAAATGTGTTTGGGTGTGTTTTTTTAACCTCTTGAGCTTTCTAGGAGAAGATTATTGACATCAGGTAGAAAGTAAAAGAGTTGAAAGAGAGAAAAAGCCTTTAAAACTGCTACTTCTTTAGCTATTAGAAGGGGCAAAGGATTTTTAAAATCAGCGAAGAAATAAAGACACTGAAGTAGAAGGAACTAGGTTATTATGAAAACAGTAAATAAATGTAGAGTTTAAAAAATATAGGTGTTCAAGAAACTAAGAGCGAGAAACTACGAAAAATGGCAGACAATGAGATGATGTTCTAAAATTGTACTTAATACCAGGAGTAAGGCCACAAGCCTGCATGTAACAAGCCTGAAGGGAGGAACAGAGATAAAGAGGATGCTTGGTTTGAAGATCATGCCTCAGAAGAGACAGCTATGAATCATCAATAATTTATACACAGTATTGCCATTTGAAGTCAAATAGATTTAGCTTAGGACTGAAAAGAATCTTTAAAGACCACAGATAACCATCTTGAAGCTTCAGTTACCAGCTTCACAGGTAGATCTAGAGCTTCAAGGTATATGTAATCACTCAAGTCCAAATCCTACAAGGTATTTAAATGGCTCGATCTTTTCAAGAGGCTTTGAAGAACAATTTATTTCTCAAACAGATGTATTCAGGATGCAAGTTCACAGCTGCTACAAAACAGGTTCCCCATTCCATGTCACAGTGTGTATTGCCATTGCCATCACACTGAATGTTTTCAGGCCTGAAAATGCAACCTCTTAATAGCTTCTTAAAAGTGAGGTTACAACACTGTGAATCCCATGGGTAATGTCCTTTTACGGTCTTTTTCTTTTAACATTTGAAAATGTTATGTCCTGGAAAGCTTTTAAAAACGAGCTGGCGGTTCTGGATCCGAAGCACTGTGTGACACACCCAGAAGGATGCATTTGGAGTCCCACAGGGCTGTGGTGAGGGAGCTGTGGGTTGAGCTGTGCCATGCAGGCTGGGGTGCACCCTACACGTCACAATGTGGTGTGGTGCTACTGGAAGCCAGGTCCCTGTGGGGTCTCCCATGCTATTTTTTTAGAAATATGGGTGCTGTGTTTGTAAAAGAGAGGTAAGGCTGCAAAAATTGACATGCATCAGAAAAGGCTGATATGCTCAAAAGAGTCTTTCCAAGTTGCATTGATCTTTCTACAAAGATTGTCAGACTTCAGGGTGAGTGACAGGTTGGATGCAGAAATGATGCATTGGTCTTTCACTCTCTCTGGGACACTCCTGATGTTACCTCAGATGCCATAAGAGAAGGATGCTCAAAGCCCAAGAGGCAAAGCAATAAAATTGCGAAAGTTAACTTCTCAAACCCTACAAAATATTTGCTTTGAAGGAGCTCATGAGTTTCCTGGAAGAGATGTAGCCATGGAAATGCCATCCACTTTCCTTCAGGAAACCAAGATTGCCAGCAGGCGAATGCAGCACTGCTCCTCCACCATGCCCAGCAGCAGAGTCTGCTCCTGGCTCAGCTCTGCTGGCCACATTCCCTAGGGAGCCCTTGGCTGTTCATGTGCACACACTGCAGGTTGGAGAGAAAGAGTAGGCAAAAGAGAATATAAAATACTGCTTTACTCTCTTTTACTCTACTCAGAGAGTAAAGAACTCAGAGACTTAATTTTCATCATGACTTTGAGTTTTTCATGTGTCAATGATAGTGGTGCTTTCAAAATGCAACCCAGCAGCTCCCAGCCAGATCAATTTTAAACATTTTATTATTTTTGAAAAAAACATGTTTTGCTAGTGTAGTTTCCTCCTTGTTTCTTGATCCTAACAGATTTATGTGAACACATTTTTAAGCCAAATGAATGTTGGAAAACATGAAAGCAGGTGTAAACAAAGTTATTCAAGCAGCTCTCAACATGAAACAATTTATTCGTTGCTCATTTGCATTACCTTGAGCTATCTGCCTTGATTTTGGAATACAATTCCACTATCATAGGAATTTTATCTTAAAGAAAAAAGAATTTATATCTCCCAAGTTTACATTTCCAGAGTAAATTAATTGCCACAAAATTAATACTCCTCATTTCATTTTTTTAAAAAGCTATTTTTTCCTTAACATTTTTTTTACATTGCATTATAAGGTTTTCTTTTTATGAGTAGTCTCTGCAGCACTGCATTCAGATAGGCATACTAATGATTATCTTACATTTCTTTTTGATTTTATCTTTTTTACTCTTTGCACTATTGTCTAATAAGAAATTCTTTTGATGAAATTTTTTACCTTTCTTGTCACCAGAGGTACATTTTTTTCTCGGAATGGAAGGATATCCAAAGGTTTTCCTATACCTATACTTGAAAGTATGCTAGTTTTTCTCTAAATATTGTCATAGAATTGTTGACAGTTCTTATTTTTCAAAATAATAATGGGAAAAAAACTAACTAATTTTCTTTGTATTCAGTAATATTTTTTTCTTTTTTCACAAGATGTAATCAAATAATAGAATTACTCAAGAACTATTTTTTCCTAGATCAAATCCTTAGCACTAGAGCAAACTGGAGTGATAGTACGCTGTCATGAATGTCCTGGGTATTGCTCTTGCATTTGTATAACCAAAGTCAACATATGCAGTTCCAAGATACTGCTGTTTCAGCTTAGGATTTTGTAGTGGGGACAATCTACTAGCTCTGTTTCAGACTAGACATTTGCTAGACAAGAAAGGAAATTTTGATGAATTACAAGGATGGTTGAAAGCATTCAAACTTGTTTTCTCCTGGTTTTGCATAAGTATTTCAGGGTAGCAGCAGAAGATAATCAAATCAATGCTTATCCTTTGTTGACTGTGTGTTTTCTAGTTAGAGGAGGAGTGTTAAGTCAGGTCAGTTATTGCTCTCTGTAATTCGAATGAGTAGGATGTGAACTCACTGTAGGACTTCGGGAGGGAAGCAAAGGAGGTGTTGGGGGGTATTTTTAACCTGTGCACTGAGAATGCAAGCAAGTTTGTATGATGGGCTGTTACCTACACAATATGTCTGTACTTCCTCTTGAAAGTCGTGTTCTCAGATGAAAATGGAAGAAATTGAGCGCCAATTAACAAGCACACATTATTTGCATTAGGCAGAATTTTTCATTATTTTCACAATTCTTGGACCAATAGAAAGGAAAGAAAAAATAGCAATTACTGACTAGTTTCATAAACATTTCTAGTCTGTAGCATTTTGACAAGACACACAAGGGGTGTTGTGGCACTTTATGCATTAAATCTTGAAAAATATTTTCAAATTCTCCTATGTAGGGCATGATACAAGGAAGTATTATTACATAAATTTTATCCTGCAGCTCCTTAGCCTTAATTATGCAATCTTCTTGAGAGAAGCAAAGAACTCACTTAATAGACTGTATCACTTTTTGAGATAAGTGGCATATTTTTAGCTTCTGTAATGTACATTGAAATGAGGGCAATTATGCCTTGTTTCAAAAGGCAGTGTTAAAACACACACTATTTACAACTCAGAATTTGTTTTAACTATACAAAATGAGGGAGTTAATGTTTGAGAAATATACAAAGATGATGACAGCTATTTGAATATTACGACCATGCTTAGTGTTAGGCTACAATATTCCTCTGTGAGAGTGGAATTGTCAGCATTGTCAGATGGGATTTGCAGTTGTAGGTAACATCTATCTGAAAATGTAAGTAGAATATTTTGTAGTCACAAGGTACAGCAGAGAGTTTCAGTAGCTTGTACATCATGTACATGTTTTCCTTTATCACCCTAGAGTATTTTCTTTTTGTTTCTCCCATTTTATTTGATAAAAATAATTAACAATTAAAGCTCACTGTGAAGGTTTCTTCAAAGTTAGTCATGTTAATTTAGCTTTATTTCCTTTTTACATGTCTTTTTTAACATATGGCTGAATTTGAGTATTATTAGCTCCCATGGATGCTGCCTCGCTCTTGTTACATGTGGCACAGACTTGTATGTTATTTCCAACCAGCCTTTCAATTATATCTATTCAAATACAGTGACAACAACAAAACAGCATCTTAGGTAAGTAGGTTACTAAAAATGCCATGTAATGACAGGGGTTTGAGAAACTGGAAATTGCACTTGTAAAGTGAAGGGATTTAACTGTGTAAGAACAACCTTAGAGGAATATGTTTATTATTTAGGGCATTAAATGTCCCTCAGGCAAAACTAAACCTATTTCAAATGAACTATCCCTACTCTATACACATAATGAACAGTAAGCTCTCCTCATCTTCCAACATTTGAATGAATTAATTTTTCTCCACTGAGAAAGGAGGAAGATGGTGATGAATAAAATAAAGCCAAGGGAAGAAAATGTCCAACACATATTATAATCCTTGTACTACAAGCAGGTTTTTTTGACATAACAAGGGTTTGGAAGTGAAACATCAGGACAGAAATTGACTGTCAGTCCTATGCTGATCAGTTTACAGGCTACAGAGATGACCTAGTACTTTGCAGATGAAAAGATGGAGTGCTCAGGAACCTTCTGATTTATCACAAGATTGCTTGAAATTTAGTTATTTGAACAGCACACTAAAGAAATATTTATTTATATCAGTGATTTAAACATGCTTATTATCTATTATAAAAATGCTTAATGCTCAGACTAATTTAATTCCAAATTGTGACTATACATTGTTCTTTCACTACTACATCACCTGGTCTGATCCTTTTGAACCAAAGATTTCTCCCTGAAATTCATTGTAACTAGCTGTTGTTGACGACAGTGACATTACAACAATTTTCTCTTATGATGTTTCTGAAAGTCACTCAGTGGTCGGAGCAGGATCATTTCATTGCCAAACAGGAATTATAGAAGGGAGTTGGTATAATATGCTTTATCTCAAGGAATCACCAGTACCCATGAAAATATATTCATGGGAGCATAAGATGCATCACAAGAATTTTTATGCTTAGTTATGTCCAGGAAGTGTTTTAAGATATAAACTCAGTCTTTTAACTTCCTGATTTTATCATAAAATTAGAAACATTCAAAATTCTATTTTTTCTTTATTTTTAATAATTCAAATATCCTAAAAGATCTAATTATTTTCTTGCTATTAAATGAAAAAATATTATTTAAAGGCAGTGCTCTATCATGTCTACACAAATATACTTAATGCAAAACCAATCTTGCTTGTAACATCTGTGTTTTTGTAATTACCCAGCAGTAAGTTCAGTGAAAATGCTTGTAAGATCCCACATTATCCCTTATTCTCTGGTTACTTGTATATTAATTCTTTTTATCCTTATCTGACCTTTCTGAAGATCAGTTTAAGCTCTAGCAAGCCATGCTTTTAGATGTGGAAAACCTTACGAAAGACAGACTCAGAAAAACAAAACTTGACCCTCAAGCATCTTTGTTCAACTGGGGAGTCATTATGAGGAGGATTTCAGCCCCCAACAACCCTTTTGCTCAGTGACAGTCATGATTCTGTTTTGCTGAGGTGAGTCAGTTGACAGTGAGTCTAGGAAAAACTGAGAGAAAAAGAAGACTGAATTAATGTCACTGGAATTTGGAGGAAGTCTTTAACCTGTCTCAAAAGATGAAAAGTAATCATCAAAGAGCCTTTCAACTCTTTATATGATTAGGTAGAGGCAGGTGGATTTGGATGCCTAAACCTGAATCTTTGTAGATACAAACCTTAACAGGAAAGTCAGATTCTCTCTGTGAGGATTTTAAACATATTGATTCCCTAGGAATAGTGCTTGTTTTTTTCCTGCCTATTAAACCAAAAAGATCTATCTATCTCTTTGAAAGAGACTGCAAAGTGAAGGAGTCTTTGTGCTCTTGGGATGTCGGGTGCTTTTTGCCCTAACTCCAAAGGGGGGTGCTCCTCCAGGGTCATCGTGGCTCCATGGCTGCTGCCCTGGCCGGGTGTTTCTCCCTGCTCGCCATCCCAATCTGTCCGAGGAGCCTTGCAGGGCGATGGAGTCTATGTGCAACTACCCCCACCACAGAAACCAGCAAGATCATTTTTGTTGTGGTCATACCTGAACACAGAGCTGAAACCAGGCAAACCCTGGCTATTGATAGTCTGTATCATTTGCACCCACAGGCTTTTTTGTTGGACATGGCATTTGTGTTAAATTCCATGGCCTCGGCCTGTGCTGTTAAGATGGTCTTGGTTTTCCTATTGCTCTGCTGCCACAGGATGGGTCCATAGTGATTTGAAAAGAAACTGCAGAGCAGAGGATGAACAGAGACGTGTTTGAACGACTAAAGAAGTGGGAAGGCAACTGCGTACATTTTTAGCCAAGGGCTGAAGCAGCCAGTACAGAAGAGGCTCAAATGTGTCTGCCCTGAGACCTTCCCAGCCATTCCAGGTCAGGCCTCTGTCCTTCTTATCTGCTCTTCATTGTCTAATGTCCTGGGAAGCCTTCGTTTGTCCCTGCAGTCTTGTCTGTCTCTGCAGGGATTATATAAGGATAAACGGTACTAAGGAGTTCTGATTTTGCAGTTCTAAAAAAGTACACATACATAGATCTTGGTCTGCATGCCAGAGAGGATTCCAAATGCCTGTTTACTGAATTAGTTTGTTTATTCAATCTTGTAAATTTTAATGGAAAATCTTATTTGCCTCACAACTAACTGGCTGAAATAAATGTAAAATATACAAAAGGTATATGAAAGGATTTTATTTTACTCCTTTATAATGAAAGGAGTTGTATTTCAGTTTTACTTTTTGAAGACACAATCCTGAAATGTAGATTATTTTCAGTGAACCAATTATTCAACAGTTAAACTTTAGTAAATATTCATTAATTAACATGATGTATGTAATTTGCTGTATGATTGACCAGCAGGAGTATGTGGATTATTTTAGGAAAAATTTGTTGTTGACGTTTTAGAAATCTCTTATCCATTATTCTCCAAAAGAATATGCAAGTGTAGTTACCTTAGATTGGTTTTTATCCCCTAAGAGCAACATCAAACTGTTCTAACTCTTCCACCATAGTTGAATGCCACCACTGTCACCATAGCTGAATTCTTGCTCACAGAAGTGTCTGTAACCCTTTTTAATGGGTTAATTTTAACCCCTTTATTATATGAAAGTCAAATAATTCATCTTTTCCTGTGTATTCTTTCAAATGATGATATTTGAATGCAGTAATGTGGTGGTTCATGCAAGTTGAAATAAGGATTTTCAATAAGTTTAAATTTTGTTTTGGATAGAAAACGAAACAAAAGAGTTGATAAGCAAAAATATTCCCTGTTGACTCTCTTACTAGGATAGATGTTTATTCATAATGGGAGTGAAATCTAAAGGTGTAGCTATTAAGGCGTTTTAGGGTTATCTTAGGGATATTGGCTTAGAATTGAGGATTTCCACTGAGGCAGCAAACATAAAAATAGGCTTTTCAGTCTACTGTGTCTGCCTTCTGCTTTAAATGTTTCACTGTTCTGCAGAGACTGTTTTCTTTTTGCAAGCATGTTGAAGGTAACTTAATATATCTTCTTCAAAAATAAGGATATTGCCATAAATACCTTCCCATACCATAAAGAGAACAATAACAACACACAGAACAATTTAAGACAATTGGGTTTTCTGGCTTACAGCTAATGTCATTATTTGCTCCTCTGTAAAGTAGATAGAAACGTGTTTAAATTCTGCCAAAAGCAAGATGCAGGTAGAAGTACCTTGTACCCATTCACTAGATCAAAATCTTCAGACAGGAAATGATTTGAGTTCTCAGATGGATCTCCCTGGCAATGCCATATGCTGCAGTCAAGCCATCCCAGATCCTGAGGCTGTGTTCGGGGCTGGCAGGGATAGCTAGGTGCAGTGGCAATCCACTTATGCCCATTTTTAATGTCAGGACTATTTCCCAACGCAGGTCTACAAATCTGATTTGCAGCTGTTATATTTTGCCTTAATAAAGAAGCAGAAGATGACTCCTGGGGTTTTTTGAGCATTATGAAGCCTCTGGGGACTGCATATCTGCCAGCAGTTCAATTCATTAGGATACAACATTGAAATAAAGTATAAGAGCCTGACAATACATCCTCTTCCACAAACTAATAGTCCTGACCGTATTTTCCTGGTATAACAGAAACCAGATCCAGATTTACTTATGTGATTTAATAGATGCATAGCAAGATGAATATTTAATCACTGATTAACAATTATGAGCATTGCACTGTCTCTACTGCATAGCTCCAATTAGCTCTCAAAAACAGAATAGCAAGAAAATAAAAAGTATTTACAAATATTGCCTGACCAGTCTTGTGGTTCCTGGGCAGCTTGTTGAATTGTTATTTATTAGTCTTGTAATGCGTTTGTATCTAATTAAAAATTCAGGGCAGCCTCTGTAAATAAGTGGTAGACAATGTCTGGTCTAAAAAAAGGAACTACCCATTCATAGAAATGAACTGGGAATAACAGAAACTCCATCTGTCCTGAATAATTACACATTTACAAACTATTTTGCATTGTGTAGTATTTTGTAGGTTCAAAACAGCCAGAATACAGAGTAGAAGTGTAATTTTTCTAAGAGTTGTATGAAATTCATGGAAACCTATTGATAGAAAGCATTTCAAGATTTAAGCTGCCCCTTTCCTCTTGGTCTGTAGTATAATTTGATAAACTCTCAGTTATTTTAGGGTTTCCGCTATTTTCCTAAATAGGAAATTATAATTCTCTCTACCAAGAATAACTCTCTACCAGTGTTGATCATTGTTATGGTTTAAAAACAGTATGTTTTATTCCTTTGATCATCAGTAATATTTTCTTCCAGACTAGTTCTGTATTTCCAAGTATTTCCATAAGTCATGTTTTCTAAACTCTGTACTTGTTATATTCTCCTGCACTACCTTTTCTCAAAATATTGCACTTAAAAATGATTTTTTTTTAAATAATCAAGCAGAATGCAGCAACCGTTTGACAGAAATTTTTCACGGAGCAGCACAGTGAATATTTCTCCCAAGATTGCACACAGTGCTGGATAACACATCCCAGAGGCAGGTTTTTGCAATAATATCATGTTACCTGTCCTTTGTGGACCACTACAGCCCCCCAATGCTTTGCAAAACTACTGAATGTTTTTTTTAGATTTGTGCAGTTGATTATTTCCTTCCTACAATCCTTCCATCTTAGATTAAAGTAACTGATTACAAATTTTGAAATGCCTTATTTTCCTGTTCCCCAAATGCAACATGTTCTTCTCGATATAATTCAGATGCATTGTATTTTGCAAGTCTTATTCTTCTGTATCATGCGTTGCTTTCTTTGTAAGAACTATTCATAGCAATGCACATCCAAATTTTGCAAGTCAGTGAATTTTTGTTTTCAAGACTTTTCCATCGGTTCCAATGCTGTTTACACAAGGTGGATTTTAGTGAAAAAGCAAAAAAATATATGCAGGCAGTGTATATGGACTATTTAGTTATTTTAATGAAATGACCATAGGGCAGAAGGTTTATAGTTAACTTTTTTCGAGAGTCCCCACTACTACTGGACAGTGGATTCCATTTGTTAAGTTATTTCTTACTGCTTGGTCAGTTACTTTCAAAGAAAATTAAAGTTGCATGTAAATGCTCAGTTTGGAGAGAAACAAGCTGGTAATTCAGGATGACTTATTTCAGTTAAGAGAAACAGAGGGATGGTTAGTAATATTCCAGTTGGGTTTTTTTCAGCTGTTGCTGGGATTTGCTAACTAAGGGACAGAATTCTGGCATCTGGCGCTTGGAGTTAATCTTGTATTTCTGCAGTGCGCGCAAAGGAAGAGCAGCAGATAAAGGTATTAATTTCAGCAAGACCCTCAGGTCCTAGGAAGCTTACTCTCAAACAAGCCTTGTCCTGCTCTGCCCATAAGCCGGCCCACAGCTCAAATGTTCAGCTTTGACAGGACAGAAAGAGAGTAGTGGAGTTTGTAATGGCCAAATCTCAAGCATCCTGATTCTCTCTCTAGACACAAAGCAAACATAGCCCTCAAGGACGAGAAGGTGTTGGTTGTTGGGAGGAATAAAGCTGGAAACAAGAATTTGTTTTGGAATTGAGTAAATCGAGGCACTGAAAGTTTACTCCAGTTTCAAATGCCTTAACGCTAGCCCCAAGGTCCTTTTGTTCTCTAACTGTTCAAATTTGTATTCTCTAATATCCCTTCTTGTGCTCTGGTTTCTCTGGGATTTTTTTCACTTAAATTTAATTTTGGGGAAGAGTTTGTGGGAGTATAGTACAGCCCCCTTTCCAACATATTAATTTCTCCATTGTCTGCTCAACTGTACCTCAGATTCTATCTCCACCATAGCCATTGACATTAGTTTGTACTGAAATTCTGCACTGAAAGTTGCATGAAGTTGCATGAAGTGTCAAGATTATCTTAGCTGTATGGGTACTCAAACATTTAACTGGAGTACTCAGACTGCACCTAGGTTGTTAAAAAACTTGGAATCTATTTTATGTCCTTACTGTCCATAAAGCCATTGAAAATATGCGCATGTTAAGAGTGTAATTATAGGTAGAGTGTGGGTCTGGCTAAGAAAAACTGGATGTGATGTAGTTGCCAGCGTGCTAATAAGTCACTTGAGGAATCCATGAAGACCCTTGTACTCTGCTGGCTTTAAGAAAATATTTGTAGGAAAGATTCAGGTCAACTGCTGTTGTTGGGTGTTCCCCCACCTTCTAATAATTTAGATGC